>VZTN01001855.1:270439-316462 GCA_013400515.1 Erpornis zantholeuca | reverse complement strand
CTCCTGTCCATCGCTGTGCTCCAGCCACTGCTCCCTCCTGTCCATCACTGTGCTCCAGCCACTGCTCCCTCCTGTCCATCACTGTGCTCCAGCCACTGCTCCCTCCTGTCCATCACTGTGCTCCAGCCACTGCTCCCTCCTGTCCATCACTGTGCTCCAGCCACTGCTCATGTCCATCACTGTGCTCCAGCCACTGCTCCCTCCTGTCCATCACTGTGCTCCAGACACTCCTGTCCATCACTGTGCTGCACAAGTGCTCAGGGAATTGAGAAACTCAAGCCTTCAGCTCCTCCCCAGTCCCCTGCTGGTTCCATTTCCACAGAGAATTTCCCCAGCTCAGGAGAGGTGGCAGACAGGGGCCAGGGACACCACGAAGGTGCCAGCACTGTGATCCTGCTCTGCTGCCCCAGCACTGTGGCCTGGGCTGCTCAGCAAACCACAGAATGACCCAGCCCTAGCACAGCACAGCCACCTGCACCCGTGGCTTCCTCCCCACCACCCTAACAACCACAGACACCAGGCCCAGCAGAATTGGTCTAAGGACCAGCAATTTCTGTTTTCAAGGCAAAAAGCTGAACTGACAAAGCAAACCCTTTGTCAAACACAAGGCAAGAAATAACACATTTTCTTTCAAACCATTTTTTACTGCAAGTTCTTTGCAAATATTTGCATTGTCATTACAAAAAATACCAAAGAAATTTTCAGTCTATTCAATTTCAGAGAGTCATAATTTACAAAAAAATAAATAGCTTTACTCTAAGGACAACAATTGTCTAGTATTAAGGTCAGCAACATCAATCACAGAAGTCCACATTCTCAGTGCTGAGTATTTGGATCCATCTGACTTAGTTTGCTTTCTTCCAGCATTTTCCTTTAAAATAAGACTAATCAGAATATTAGAAAAGTAACTTTTTCCTTACCACAGAAAGATGAAAATTCAATATGGATCTTGAAACCAGACTCCACTGTTAGTTTAATTGTTAGACCCTTCTGACACACAACTTTAAAAACACTATTTTTTTTTTAAAACGACTGTAACAGAACATTTTCCCACAAAATGTAAGAATCAACAGCAGCAGCATGAAGGGCATGTTTCTTTGATATAAGGCTAATGGTCCTTGATGTGGCAGAGCTGCTATGGAAGCACAGAGCTGCCAAAGCCAGGGGTGCTAGAATCCATGAGCCTGCAGCCTCTGCTCAGGCCACTCCTCATCCCCACAGCGTCCCCAGCACTCCTGGCTGAGCTGGGGCTGACATCAGGGACTGCACCAGCTCTGCCCCACTCTGGACATGCTGAAATACTGCCTTGGAGCTGACTGTGCTTCTCCACACCAGCACCACCGAGAGTGGTACAGTGAACCTGCTGCTCTGCGCTGTAAACACAGGAAACCTTTAGGACAATGCATAAAGCATCAACCATGTACAGTAAATGCCATAATGAGAAAGTCTGGCACACTTTTATTTCACAAGAAGAGAAATCTTTGGACTATAGTACTATATACCACAAAATGTTCCAAGTGCATCCCACAATAGATGGCTCATGAAACGAGGAATCTGCAAACAAGCAAATAACTAGCATTTGCAAAAATGTTTTAAACAAAAAAAAAAAGGGAAGGAACTTCAGAACATAAGAGCAGATGAGAAGAAAAAGTTTTCCGGAACTTCTCTGATGAATCACTCTGCCATACATCTGAGCGTATAATGACAGATTTCAGGCAAAAAATAGGAGTCTCTGAAGTGTCTTGCACCGTGTATATGCTTCTCCTAAAGGTGGCTAAAAATCAATACGAAGGATAAATAAAATGTAAGAAAAAATTGCATCTTTATGTTTCTTCCATTGCCATGCTCTGGCTAACTTCACTGTGTCTCAAACTCAACTGGTGTGGTTCAGTCCAGCTCAGGGGAAAACACAGTTCTCCAAATGTATAATCTCCCTCTTCCCCACAGTGAATAGCCAAGTTCAAAGGCTACACCAAGCCTGAAACTTTGGCCATGCTATAGAAAATGCCTTTTTCCTGAAGTAGTTGCTCTGGGGTACCACACTCCACCACTTCGCCTTTCTCCAGGACTAAAACTCTGTAAAACAAGGAGATTAGAAGAAAAAAAAAAAGAAAAAATGGTCACAAGAAGATCCAGAAAGGCAGTGAACATGGATATCTGTGTGCAGGGGCTGCAGCACAGCCACTATTTGCAAGTGGAGCCAGTGCTGCCTGGATGAGGAGGCTGAGGTTCTCACTCAGATGGTCTGTGTGGTGCTTTGTTAGTGCAGCTCATGGCTACCCAGCCATCTGCAGCCAGCCAGGAGTCTCTGGGCTGTGCTCTGGGCCAGCCAGAAACGAGCTGGCAGCACTTCTTGTCGGGGTGTGAGGGCCTGTAAGACCTTGCTGAGATAAATAACCTTCCCCTAACACCTCTCCCCACCACAGCTTCTGTGGCAAAACAAAAACATGCAGCTGGGACAAGGGCATTCCCCAAGTGAGGGCTGAGGTCAGTGCTGAGCACTGCTGCAGCTGCCCCGAGATGGTCACTGAGATTAGAAGACTGCTGCTGCTGCTGTTGCTGCTGCTGCTCGCTGTCACTGCTCAGCATTCCTGGGCTGGCACAGGCAGTGCTGCTCCCTCCCACCTGGCACTGCTGACAGCACAGAGAGGCTGCACAAGGACACTGACATCCCACCACTGCTCACTGCCACTCTCTGATAAAAGGGACGAGAGAGCCTAAAACTGAAATGCAAGACAACAACCTGGCCCTCAAGCACACCTCAGCAAGGCAGCTGAGCATGAGGGAGGCTGTGTGAACTACAACCTCAAGTGATGGAAAGTGAAACACCCAATAAACTTCAGAGGGCAGGATCTGCCCCTTTGGATTCCCCGTGCTGTCTGTGCCTAAATTAGGGCAAGACCCAAGAACAGACTCCTGTCCTTGCCTCTCTCCCCCTCCCTGTCTGCAGGAACAGCACAACAGCAGTGTGACAGAGGGACAAGAGAGCTCCCCAGGCTCAGCACAGCCACCACAGCCAGAGCACACACACACCCTGCCCATCCCACCAGGGACTGCAGCAGCTCTGTGCAGAGGCAGCTAGAATCCAACCAGCAAGCATCCAACACAAAGATCCCCATTGAAGCCGAGCACAGTGCAGGTCACAGTCAGCAAGATAAAAGCAGCATCACCTTACCTCGTGTAGTCCATGATTGTGTTCAGACGATGAGCTATAGTTAATACAGTACACTCCTCAAACTGAGACTTTATAGTTGACTGTATGAGCTTATCTGTTTCAAGATCAACAGCAGCTGTGGCTTCATCCAGAACCAGGATTTTGGACTTCCTGAGAAGAGCTCGTGCCAGGCACACCAGCTGGCGCTGTCCCACGCTGCACAGGGTGGGAGGGTGGGCAAAAGGTCACAACAAATTTGCAGCATCCACTGGTATTAATTTCAAAACCTGGCAATTCCTTGTGCTAAAGATAAGGTTGGTCTAAGTACTTTCCTGCAGAATACCTAACAGCATCTGAAACTACATCCCCCTCAAATGAGTCCTGGCAGTGCAGTAAGAGAATACAAGTGGTTTCAGCATAACTGCATCAGGCTGATTCACTGAATCAGTGCAGTGTTGAGGACTGGACTTTAAATGGCTTCTACAAACTGAACATATAAAACCCTGTTAAGGTGCAAATAGCAAGTGAACAGCTTCCTTAGAATTACTGCTGCTGCTAAAATGCTTTCCAGGGCTGGCCAAGCTGACAAACCTCAGAGCATTCCAAGTATTTCTTAAATTATTTGAAATTCTCAAACTCAGGAGCTGAAGACATGTTGAATAAAACCTCACTGGTTGATTGCCTGGTCATGCATTAAGAATTCTCCAGCTGCCTCCCCAGATTCTCACAGAGGGCTGGGGGGTATTAGAATTTCCACAAGCACAGTTCTTTGACCTACCTGAGGTTCTCACCACCCTCAGCACACTCATGATTCAGTTTATCAGGAAGGGATGATACAAAGTTCTTCAGGTGAGCCAATTCCAAAGATCTCCAAATGTCTTCATCAGAGTGTTGGTCGAAAGGATCAAGATTCATTCTCAGAGAGCCAGAAAACAACACTGGATCCTGCCATGCAAAGAGGTAATTGACAATGTACATAGAACATGGCAACTGCTCCAAAAATATTTCTTAGATAACAAAAGGAAACAACATGTACAGATGCAGCTGCAAGCATGCCAATACAATGAATTTAGGAGTGAGGACTTGTTTTTTTCCAGTAACAAGTTACTCTCCCTCACTCTTATTCCTTACTCTTCTTGGGGGCCTGACCTCTGCCCTCTGCAGACTCTTTCAGTCCAGAGCTTTCCATTAGTCAGTAACTCATGAATTCAGAAAAAAACCCAACAAAACAAACAAACCAAAACATCCAAACCCCAGCCAACTTTGTTTTTACTGGACCACAAGGCTAAAAAGAGGCCCTCCCTGCTCAGCCTTCTATCAGCAGGGACTATGAGGCCAATGTTTCAATTCTTAGGGAATTAACCATCTGTAAATATTTCAAAACTCTTCGGCTGCAGTATGAATGCAATTATGCCTTTTTTTTCTCTTGGACAGGAAGAAATCCTACTTTGGAAATACTGATGCAAAGCAATCAAAAGGAGAAAGCAAAGTCCCCCCCCAATTTCCAAATGAAGTGGTGCAGAAAACCCTTTACAGTGAGCTCACTTGTTTTTGCCAGTGTGCTGCAATGGTAATTAATAACAGCTCATTTTATAGCCTTACTTTGAATCAGAACAGGCAGTAAAGGCTACACACTAAGAACAAAAAGATCTGAGACTAAATCCAGTGCTCATAAAGCTGTACCTGCAAAGGTTTAGGACTGCCAGACCCAGAGCTGCTGGGCCAGACTGGGATAGTTCTGTACAGGTTTCTGACAGCACACACTGAGCCCTGTTCACAAAGGGATCCCCAGCAGGTGTTCAGCTGGGATCAGCCCTGCCCACTGAGGCTGAGCTGTGTGCAGCACAGATGTGATCAGGTTTTGCTCCCACAACACAGCTCAGCCACAGCCAGGCTCCCACAGGCAAATGGGAACCAGCTTAGGGACAACACCTTGGTTTCAAGGCCGTGAAAGAGCAACTTGGAGTGACTGAATTTCACAGCACAGAGCAGAGCAGGAGTAACCATGTTCTCCTCAGTACTTTATGGAAACAGCAGCATTACCCAAGGAGCTCTGGCAGGGTTTTGCAGGTACCTGAGGGATGATGGTGATCTTGAAGCGCAGGTCATGGAGCCCAATCTTCGCAATATTGATCCCATCAATAATAATTTCACCTTCAGCTGCTTCATTAATCCGAAACAAACCCAAAGTAAGTGAGGATTTTCCAGCTCCTGTTCTTCCAACTATTCCAATCTGTTGGAAGAAATACCAGAAAAACTTAGTGAGTTGAAGGATTTCCACCTGAAACAGACACATTTTCCCAGGGCTGTCATACTTTTGGGGTTATCTGCCACCAAAAGCACCCAGTTTCACACTGAATGTTTTACTTCCAAGTTACACTGAAGTCCTCATCAATTCTTCTATTTTTAAAAATAAATATAAAAGATTGCTACTTTGGTTGTCTGATACACCTCTGCTATCAGCCCATCCTTACCACTTGAGGTAGCATTCTGTCCCAATTTGTAGGTAGAAAGTGTGCACTCAGGAGAAAACAAATGTCCACTTGGCTACCACAAACAAGGAAGGTGGATAGTGGATCTGCCATAGTTACATTTTCTGCAGCTATGCAAGATCACACTATTAATAGACATCAGAGAATCCACACAGGACTGGGGTGGGACATGTGTGAGTGCATGGGGAAGGAAGGAGGAGGAGAAACACACAGATCAGCTTGGCCACATCCAGAGAATCTGCTCTGAAGTCCCATTTTTTCCTGCAGTCTCACCTTGCAACTTCTGCCTCACTAGATCAGGCTTCTCCCCTCTGCTGTAGGCTATTTTCCTGAGATTATAATTAACTTAATCTCTCTACAACCTACTTCTCTTTGCTTACAGCAAACAAATTAGCAAAATTCCCTGGGAAGGGGAGAGAAGACAGGATAAACCTCACCTCCCAAGGAAACCAGGCCAAATGATACTTGGCAGCCCCACACAGGTGTCTCTTTATCCACGATGCAGAACACACCTTGCAAAGGCTGAGCCCACGACATCTGCGCTTACAACAGGGCTGATTCCACAGAAGCTTTTCTAGTTCTCAAGAACCCCAGACACGTAAGAGAACAGGGTTAAACCTCTCTTTTGCTTATGCCTGCAGACCTGTGGACTGCAACACTCCCTAATGAATTCAGTCATTACCTTTTCACCCCCACTGATGGTAACGTTGATGTTTTTCAGAACCAGGTCCAAGTCCTCGCGGTAGCGCAAACCATAGCCCCGGAACTCCACCTTCCCCTCCTCGGGCCAGCTGCTGGCTGGGGCTGTCTCTTCAATGCTCCACTCAGCCTGGAAGAGCCACACGGACACCTCTGATCAGCTCCTAGTGCAACCAACACAGGCTCAGGGGGCTCACAGAATGAGATCAAGAAAAACCCTTCTTAGTGTGTAATTTGCAAAAGGAACAGTGATGAGAGGGAGAGAACTGTGTCGAGACAGATGAAATGGTGTGTGTAGCCAAGGGCTTGGCTATCTCAAGGCCCACTTGCTGGATGAATTTTCCTCTTGCCAATAGCAGAATCATGCAGGCAGCACACATTCAGACACCCACCATGGCAGGGAAACCTCTGGGGCAGCCACACATGCAACCAGAAGCAGTTTAGCTGAGACTGTGCACTAGAACATTAATAAGCTATTAAAAAACTGCTCCCTCAGCCTCCCACAGAGGAGAGCAAGGAAAGAACACACCCCACTGCATTCACTGCCACTGCCAAATAAAAAGGCTTTTAAATGTACAAACACTGGTCTGCTACCAGAACTCAAGAAAAAATTCTAGGAAGGGTCTTCATAATGTGTGGTTGCAAAAATAGCAACCCAGGTCAGGTTCAAGTGGCAGGCAAGGCAAAGAGAAGCCCCAGGGAACTCTGTAACCATAGAGGGAACAACTGCAGATTAAATGAGTTTTGTGATTTGAATCAAAACAAAAAAAAGTGAAACCTTTTTATTTCCCATACTGAGTGCAAAAAGAAAAACAAATAAAACCACAATGTTTGAAGACTTAGGAAACCAAAACATTTGTACAGCCCTACTGCATAGCCCAGGACGTAAGAGCACATTTCCTAAATAAACACTTCCACACTGTGTAAATACCATGGATTCACCACAAAGCACCAACAGGAGCTTCCCACTGAGACCCAGCCTGTCCCTGGCAGGCACTCACAGCCCTGAGCTCTGCCCCACCCTCCAACCCACCCAGTGGGCAGCCTCAGCAGAGGGCACTGACCCACACAAATGTGGTGGACACCCAATGTACCTCCTTCTCCATTTCAGCATATTCTTTGACTCTTTCCACAGCAACAATGTTGGTTTCCAGGTCGGAGGACATGCGAACCAGCCAGTTCAGGTAAGATGTGATCTGCAAGAGGGAAAGAAGCCAGAGAGAAGTTTACCTGCAATAAATGAAAAGCACAG
Organism: Erpornis zantholeuca; assembly: GCA_013400515.1. Classification (NCBI taxonomy): domain Eukaryota; kingdom Metazoa; phylum Chordata; class Aves; order Passeriformes; family Timaliidae; genus Erpornis; species Erpornis zantholeuca. The sequence goes on along the minus strand of VZTN01001855.1, from coordinate 308,865 downwards.
AACAACCAAAGCACTGCAATTTCATGGAATGCATCAACACAGTTCCTGACTAATCAGTGCTGGACAGGAGGAAAGCCTAAACACCTTTTAGATGCAGGGGACAAGACACCTTGGCCACCTCCCCTCCCACAAGGGGGGCACAGAGGAAACATCCCAGCATCTTCTCAGATACTACTTGTAATTATTATTTTCTGTGTTCCTTATATTAGTTTTCCATCCAAAGCCATGCCAAGGTTCTGACTCTCTGCTGCAGTCTAAGAGTGCAGAGGTTTTGCTCCTCCTGAAGCAGCCAAACCCACCTGCAGGGAGTAGGAGACGGAGAGGCCGACCAGCCCCGCGCTGAGCTTGTTGCGTGCAATGACTGCAAACAAGGCTGCAAAGAGCACAATGCAGTTCCCCACGTACTCCAGACGGACAGCCAGCCACCTGCAAGGCACACAGACATCTTTGCAGCACTTCACCCACAGAGGGTGGACAACAAATGGTCTGTCACACATCTTCTTTTTTCTAAGATTAATAATACGGCATGTGTGTCCTGCTAGATATGTGAGGTTCTGCTTCAGCATGTGAACCTGGAGACATCCAAAATTAATGAATCTTTCAGGTGCATAAATTTCTGTCTTAAGTACCACTGCTCTCTGAACATGGGGATCAATAAATCAGAACTTTTAAAAGAATATAAGCCAGAAGTAAGGCAGGAACTCTCAGAAGGATGAGAGATCCAGAAGTAATTTTAATTTCACTACAGAAGTTTAAACAAAACATCTCTGAAACTGATTTATCCACACAGGCCTCCTTCCCCTGGACAAGTCTGCCAAGAGCTGTGGCTGGTAAGGGGCACAGCAGCAGCTCCACTGTTACCTGTTTGCAACAATGCTTGGGTAATAAGCTTTCTGGTTCTCGTCCACCTTCATGTCGTTGTGCCTGATGAAGCGGCGCTGCTCGCCGAAGGCGCGGATGACGCTGACGCCCAGCAGGGTCTCGTTGAAGTGTGAGTACACAGGGGAGCGGCTGACGGACTCGAGCCGCTTCAGCTGCCGCGACGTGGCCACGTAGAACCTCTGCAAACCAGAGAGTGACAGCTAGGGCTGCATCCAGACTGTGTCTGGGGGAATTACAGACTGCTCCCTGCCCTCTGGGCTCTTAGTGACAGAGATTCACCTTACACATGGAAACACACACCTCCTCCAACACTTTCATGCCTAAAAGATCATTGTATACATTCTGCTGCCCTTAAACAACTGTCAATCAAACCATCTCATGCCAGAGCCATTTTCTCCTGTTTATCAGCAAGTATAATTCAACAGTACAAAACACACACACATCACCACCTTTAAGGTTTACTAATGGAGCCAAATGGATTTACTAATTCAAGAGCCAAAGTCAAACCCCAGCTGTTCTCTTCGATCTGTGCCAGTTTCTAGGAGTAAAGCCAGAGTGAAGCAAGCACACCCTGCCCACACAGGACAGGAGTGAAAGGCTGCCATCCACTCTCCTGCTCTGTAGACAATGTTCTGATGAAACAGGCACGTGAGCAATACACACACACAACCCCCTCCAAAGGCTACTCTCATGTTTGGAAAAAAGTTTTGGAAAGCCCCTATGTTTTCCATATTTGGACTCAGAGCAACAAACTGTACAAAATTTGCCACAAAATCTAATGGCATTGTTATAAAGTAGGTATTAAAGGATTTACTTCTGCACAGAAGTCATTTTACACCTGACAAAGGAAGGAAATGACAACACGTTATCAGTAAACCGTGCAAAGCACAGTCAGTCGAGCATGACTCAAATCCAGCACATTAAAATCCTTCCTAGTGCAGAGTAAGAACTGTCTCAAAGAACAGAGGATGGGGCTGCTGGCCCTGGCTCCCCAGGTAACAGCCTTTACCTGCACGAAGAAGTAGAGAAGCCCCAGGGGTGGAATGATGACAGCAGCTATGGGTGTGGTCAGCAGAATGATGATGCAAGCCCCAATGACGTTGAAGGTGGAGCCCATGAACATCTTGATGATGGGGGGGATGGCAGAGTCGATGGTGTCGATCTCCTTGGAGAAGCGATTCACCAGGTTCCCACTGGGAGTGCGCTCAAAGAAACTCATGGGAGACCTGAGCACGTTGTGCAGCAGGTTCAGGTGCAGGTGTCGGGATGCAAATATGCCTCCTATTGACACCACCATGGAGTAGCCAAACACAGCAATACCTAGAGAAGGAGACTCATTTTTAACTGCTGCCGCCTCTCACACAAAACATTCTCCTCATTTTGTCATCGTTTTGGCATTAGCATGTCTCTGGTACAATAATCCTGAGAACTAGGGCTCGCTTCAGGTAGACTCAGCAAACATCAGGTAATTTAAAAAAAAATAAAATCAGTGCAAACATCATGTTCTTTTCATGGAAGAAGTTGCTTCTCCATTACAAAAATTTGTGTAATACTTGAACACTTCTCCTCAGTAAAAATCACTGAATTTTCACTTGGCATTTGTTTTTTATTGTGGGATTTTCATGCCAATTCTGAAGCGGGGTACTTGGGGCATTGGGTTTCACAGCAAACAAACTCTACACCACAAAGAGGACACAAAACCAAACATTACTGAAGCAGCCTCCCCACAGGGCCCTGGATGGAGCCACAAGCAGCCAGAGCATGGCACAGCCATGGTCTCTGGTGACCAACTGCCCCTGCTCACAGGCCAAGGAGCCACTTCTCAGATCAGACATTTTGTCACAATTCTGGTTCATCAGCCAGCAAAACACTTCCCACATTGTACAAATGAAAGAAAAACCACATTTACTAACTGAATAATTGTACAGGGCAGTTTTCTTGGTTTTTTTAAAATTCAGCTTTTTCATCTTTCTATAAAAACCCACACTCAAATCCTTAGCAAAATGCTGCTGCAGGCACCAAGAGCATTAGAAACACTGAATCAGCAAACCTTAAAATACACAAGACCAAGCAAACCTTGAGAAATTCCCAGTGCTCCATATACTCCCAGTCGGAGAGTTGTGTTCTGCTGTGTCCCATTGATTACAGGATCATCTGTCCATAAACTCAGCCAGTAGTTGGAAGACAAGGAGGCTACATGATTACATATGAAGAGGAAAATGGCCAGGAAAGACATGAAGAGTCCAATTGCTTTCATGTACTCCCAGTACACAGATGCCTTTACCTAAAGACAGGAGATAAAAAGAAATACTCATTTTGCAGCTAAGTTTCAAAACCAGCAACTCCCCCTTCTCCAGCTATTTAAAGTCAGTATCCCTCCATCAGGCCATGACAACACAGCAGCTGCCCTCTGGAGAGCCACTGCCTGGGAACACATGCTGCCAAGCACTCTGTGGACACTGCCAAACCCAGCACACATCATCCTCCCCTGCCACCCAAGGGAAGGGAGGAGCAGGGAGGGAGCTGCCTGAAGTAACACAGAGCAGCAGAGCCAAAAGCTTCACTGAGGAGTTCCAGTTTGTGGCTCTCTCTTTGTACCAGAGGATTATAAAGCCTTTAAACCAACCCTTGCTCACATGGTTTGTATCCTGTGATCTATCTTTAACCAGCAACAAGCAACCCAAGCGTGGATTCCAGCAACATCGCCAGGAGGTGTAACTGCTACTTTCCCAGGAACATCAGCCTCAGGTTTCCCAAAAAGCCCTGGGTATCCTGGGATTAGACACTTATGTCTACAGTGGAAACTTGGCTTAAACTCATCTGAGTCAATTGCAGCTCCTTACACTGAAGGGCAGTTTTCATTAGGTCACCTAATTTGTCACAACCTCTCTCCAAGAAATAGCCACAAGGTTTTCATTTCTTCTTTAAGCTTTGATGTGGTCAGGGCCATCACCTCACACACAAGTTTGGTGTGACATTCCTTCCACAGGCAAACGTGGGGCTCAGGTTTGGGAGCAGAGGGCACAGCAACACTTCCATCAGGTATTGCACAACAAGCAGCAAGGTCAAGAGCTCACTCAGCCCGTTCTCACACCAGTTACATGGTCTTCAGAAGTTATTTTCTTCTGAGACAGATTTTTCCAGAACTGAAAAGGGGGCACAGGAAGTGCCAACTGGAACCCTTACCCTCCCAGTCTTTGCCGTGTCAGCCTCCATCATTTTCCAGGAATTCTTCTCAGCAAGTGGCTTCTGCAGCTCTGCTGTGCTGCTCTGCTGCTGTGGCTTCCCAGTGTCTCTGCTGTACGTTGAAGAGTTACTGAGTTGCCTGTTTGAAGACATTTATTTTTCAGTCTTAGCTTGACATAGGGCAGGTGTTTATGTCCCAGCTAGGCTTTACAGTGCACAGCTCCAAGTCAGTGGTTTCCACTCCTATGGAGATGTCCCCACCCCATCACAGGGCCAGAGGTTACTGGAGCCTCCCCTCAGCACTCCCCTACCCTTACCTGACAGCACTCTGGTCCCAAGCACCCATGGTCAGGTGCAAGGAGCAGAGTCGACAGAAAAAGAAGTCTTGGTTGCACAATCACACTCCAGAAAGAAAAATGCTCTGTGACCATCAAGACCAGCCTTTCCAAACCCCACCACCAGCACCAGAGCAGCTGTGCAAAAAGGGTACCTGCACTCGCCTGAAAACAGGCTAACTCCCAGGCACTTGCTACTTCCAGAAATAAAGTGTCTCTAGAGCACCACAAGAAAAAGGCACAGACTAGGAGATGGTTTGGGAAAGGTATGATCAGAGTGACTGCAAGAGTAACAGCAGCTGCATTAGGTCAGACTAAAGGTCCCCTTGCCACTTCACCTGACAGCAGCCAAATGCAGAAGCCTTGAGAACACACAAAAGCCAGACCAGCCAATAAAACATCCTCAATGCAAGCCAAACCCACAGTATCTTGCTACAACACAAGAGTTTCTTCACACACAAAGAGTATCATGAGAGGTGTGTGTGTGCAGACACCAATGTGCAACCTGTACCAGCCTGGAGCAGAGCTGCAGCCCCCGAGGTTCAACTGCAGCTCCCAGGCAGTCTGAGCCCCCCACTGCAGAGATCCACCTTGGATGGACAGCAGTAACATTTTCCCACCAGCAAACCTTGTCCTGGCTCAGCCAGAGCAGGGCCTGGGTGAGGCCACGTGTGCTGTGTTTATGTGGCTGCTCCAGGTGCCTGCTGGAGCAGCAGCAGCCTTGCCTTTCCCAGGCTGCTGGGTCCAGCATGATAGATGGATAGATCTAACAAATACCATAACCATCAAACTACTGTCTGTCCTCATCTGAGTGACTGGATTGAAAGGATGGGGGCAGGAGGAAAAAAAAAACCATAAAGGAGAACACACACCTATGCATTAGCTTCCCAGGGGCTTCATTCACAAGGACTCCGTTTTCTACGGGCTTGCCTTCCTTTGCAGATGGACTGTTTGTATCTGAGAGGGTGAAAAAGTACATGTAAACATGAAAGTGGTTAGGCAAAGAGACACAAGCACTTCATTTCAATCCTAATTGCCAGCTGCAGTCTTAATATGCAAACCAAGCAGGGAACACAGGTATTTAAAGATAATAACAGAAAATTGACAAGGTGAACAAATCAGTTTAGTTCAACCCCCAACAGGGATAACTGCTGAGACAGGGAACATTTATTTTTCTAGCAAATGTAGGTCAGTAACAATAATGTAATACAATTATGAGGACATACTTTATGTTCAATACCAAGTCACATGTGACCCACTCCATGGAAACAAACCCAACACTCCAGCCACTGCTTTTCAAACCACAGCTCCTACATAGTTAGTTTAAAATTATTTTCATTTTAAAATGCAATGAGAAGACATTCTGTGAATGATGGAGTGAAGCTGTGAGAACAGCAGGCATGTGCTAGTAACTTTGAGTCTTCCTGCAAGGCTGAAGAGGAAGAAATGTGCAAAAGCCCAGTATTTTGGGCAACTGTAGGAACCAGGTGACTTTCAGTAAGAGATCTTTCCATGAATTGCTACCCCACAGCATCCTGCTTGTACCAAGGTGCAGCACACATGAGACAAGTGTCTAAAACACTCCAGAAAACCTGTCAGCTTGAAATATCAACCTTTTTTGAATATTTTAGTTCAGTGTAATACAGTGCCATGAGTAAAACTTCTAGGTTCAGGTTATGTCAGTTTTCCTAATAAAAATCAAATGTCTGACTCCTAAAACATTAACTGTCAGTAAACAGAACTCTATTTTCATGTATGAAAGTTAATTCAGAACTTGCAACAAGAAGTTCTGCATTTTTAAAGGATCTATGCATAGTTTATGCAAAGATACCTACCTGAATATATTCAAAAGATATTCAGGAAAATTTGTGTAGATCTAGAGTCTGACATTTTTGTGTTTTATACTAAAGCAAAATATATGCATAAAAACAAATCATCAACACATTAACTGTGGACTGCCTTCTCTTCTGTGTCTGCAAACTGAATATTGGTTCATTATTCTAAAAGCCCAAAGATAAATTGTTCAGTGTGGTCTCAAAAAGACAAAATGCAGACAATGTGAAGAAGTACAATAATTTAGTTCTTTTTTATACGAATCAGGACCCACCAAGATGGGACTGCTTGTTACTTTAAGCACTTGAGAGCATTTGTTTTGAAAGGTTCCCATATGAAAAACAGAAAGCATTCCAGCAACATACTGCTTTAGAACATCGCTGAAGAAAACAAAACCACAAATAAACCATCCTCCCCTAAAAGCTCAAATTTGATTTCATGTTGTAGGCTACAACAATTTCTTACTTATACTACATTTAGCTGTGGGAACAAAAATGCTCAAGACTGCCATAGTAAATCTGACACGTGCACTTAGGGTATAAGCCCACTAATGAGGGTTCTGCAGAAAAAAGTACCCATAAATTATAAAAGGGAACAGCTGTGAGCACTGAATACACATTTGAGAACAAAGGGGACCCTCGGGGCTCAGTCCTGAGTGATGCTGCTCTTGGTACTCTCACTGCATCTCTAGGTCCAGGCTGCATCTTTAAAGTTTCCTCATGGAAGCCTTTGAGACACAGAACTGCTGCTGCTGAGTTAATACAAGCTGCCACACCAACGAGGACATGCAAACCATGCAAATACCTTCTACTGTGCAGAAAAAATTCTTCTAAATAATGACTCAGTCTCTTGTAAATAAACTGCAGCTACTCATGTTACTCCAAGGCAAGCACTAATATAAAGCCACATGGCAAACAGTTACCTGTTTCCAGAGGTTGAATCGTTCCTTCTAATGAAGGATCTGACTCTAAAAGCATATATAATTAACTTTTTTCCAGAAAATACTCTACCATTTTCAATCTTTACAACCCCACATCCAAGCAGAATAACCTAAACCACAAAACCCAAGGCAGAATCAAATTTGCTGAAATGAACCTATTTTTAATGCCAAGCCACAAAGAGTTTTCCCACACAGAGAAGAAAGCCCATGAAGCTGGGATGGGAAAGGCAGCAGAACAGCTCACAGGCAGAGGTAACTCAGGAAAAGCCTGGCAGGGAGGGAGCTGCAGCCAAGCCCCAGGAGCTGGGCAGGAGCAGAGGCTCTCCCGCCCCTGGAGCAGCAGAGGTACTGCAGGCAGAAAGCAGCAGCCCACAGAGCTCTCAGGCTGCCCACCAGGAGCTCTGGGCAGCAGGAGCCTCCCTCCAGCAGGAGCTGTGCACACTCTGCAGCCAACCCAGCCCAGCTCCCCTCACACTCCCTGTGCCCCTCCAAGGGCCTGTGATTCCTACTGACACTGACCTTCACACGTTCAGTAAACACAAATGTTATCCCTATGAATCACACAAAAAATGCCACTACTTTTCACTTTTTACCACTGGCAGAAGATTGCTTGGCTAGATGAACAAACTTGCTGCAAACAGGCCAGCCCTGTGAGACACAACCCCTCCAGATCACCAGGGGTACTCAAGGTAGAAGTGCCTCTGATAGAAAACTGCAGAGAACCGTGGGGGAAGATAAAGCACTGGCTCACTTTCCAAAAGCAAATTCAGTAATTAAATGGAAAAATAAAGTAATTTAGTTTAATGAAAAGGATTTCAAAACCTGCTTTTCCATATTTGAAAATGGGAGGAGACAAAGACTAAAAGAACAAGGCTATTATAGGAGGCAAACCTTCATATTAAAGTCAAGTTGTTAACTGCCTAGGGAAGCACAGAGCAAGTTAATTCACCTATGAATTTCACATATGCTGAAGAGTGCAACAAGTCTGACTGTGCCCAAAGTAGCTCCAGCAGCACCTACAGAACATACACCAAAGTCAACCTGATTCTGCTCCCACAGAATCTCTCCCCCAGTGAGACAGCATCCCAGTCTGAGAGCAACAGCTGGGACTACCACAAGGCCTTTCCAAGAGGAATGCTAGCCCCCAGCAGGGCAGCCTGGGCCTCAAGGTGCCACCCCATCCCCAAAGCCAACTCCTTGGAAGAGGGAGCCAGGAGAAGATGCCAGCTTGCCCAGGTGGACACAAACCCTGCCCACCCACAGGCTCCAGGGGCACTCTGGTGCCAGCTGGGATCAGAGCTTCGGGCAGCAAGGCACACCATCACAGCCTCCCACAGCAACTCTGGCATGGGCACCAGGAGCAGCTCTTTGCCAAAGGAAGCCCTTCAACACCTCTTTAACACTTCCCAGCTGCATCAGTGCAGGTAAATGTGGCACCATTCCCATTGTACCCATGATGGACCTGTGAGGAGTGCACCAAAACCCCTCTGTGCTCCCTCTAGGGAATGGGAAGGAAACAATAGTTTTCCACATGGAAGATGACACAAAAAGCAGGCTCAGCCCCTCCTGTTGCCAAAGCCTGCTCTGCAGCACTCAGCACTGCTGCCAAACATGTGTCAGCAGCTTAACCCCAGCCAGCACCGTGCAGGGGTCGCTTGCTCCTCTCAGCACGAGTGTCAGGAAATCACCACAGGCAAGAGACTGAAGAAAACAGGCTGGAGGCAAGACTATGTTCCCCTATTAAAATCCAATACTGCAACTGTCTGTAGATAAAAGGGAAATAATCTAAAGTATATTCCTGTACCAGTGCAGCTCTACAGCTGTTTTGTAAAGCAGAAGCAGGAGCCAAGGACAGCAGCTAGAGCACTGAGCTGCTTCTTCCTCCTCCCCATCCTCAAGGGAATTAGCTGCATAAAGAAGACACATCTTAGCAGAGACAGGAAGGGTGTACAAACCCCAGCTGGCCTTCAGGCAGTCTCACCACCACCTGAATTTTGCACTGAGAGGAAATTTTATACAGATCTGTTACACATTTTCCTTATTTTAAGAATGTGTGTTTAATCTCACAACCTTCAACACCCTCAAGAGATAAGCACCTCTACCTATACAGGCAATCATAAGAAATAGTAATTTCTTTTAACTTTCCTACCAGAGTTTTCCTTTAACAGGACTCCCTCATTAACATGACAGACATCAAGAGAGTTTATGTGTGAGCTTACCCCTGTTCTCCATGGTTTGTTCAGCATTAGCATATGTACGAAGAAACTCAGCAAAAGCCCCATCCTGCTCCAGCAGCTCCTGGTAGGAGCCCATCTCAGAGATTTCTCCATCAGTCATCACCAGAATTGTATCCATTTGAGGCAGATAGTTGATTGCATGGGTTACCAAAACCCGGGTCTAAAGGACAGAAGAGAAATAAAGGGTTTCTATCATCTCAGGTTAGTGAATACCATGGCTGGACCACTGCTCTTCACTGCTTGAATTCTGTGTATAATTGAATAGTAATGAGGGACAGGCATGCAGCATTTTAAAGAGAAAATTGTCTTGATTTTTCCATTAAATAATTTTGAATTATAGAAACCAAAGCACCTTTCACTACAAAAATCTCAATGCTTTATAAAAGTCCTCTAAAAATTGCAGAAGTATCCTTTCATTTTTCAGATGTTAGAAACAAAAGCCTAAATATGCAACTTGACAAACTTGGAATCATTTTGAACTCAGCCAACAAAGAGCATTCTCTAGAGAAATTATAACATACTTTGTTTTTCAGGATTCCTTTTGGTCCAATAACTTTTTCAAAAATATGTTTCCCAACATGAGCATCAACAGCTGATAAAGGATCATCAAGTAAATAGACATCTGCATTGCAGTAAACTGCCCGAGCAAGACTGACTCGTTGTTTCTGTCCTCCAGACAAATTCACACCCTGGGGAAACAAGAAAACAGGATCCTTCATTTGCAGCTGAAAGAGCATGTCTTGATACACTTTATGAAAGACACAAGTCATAGGTGGTTTATTTAAATTAGAGGAATTTCAATGTTGCATGAAACAGATCTCCACAAATAATTTCACTACCACAAAATAAGCAACCAGGCACAGTCCTCTTGGAAGGAAGCACATCTGTTCTGTTCTCTCTGACAGTGAAGGGCTAGCCAAAAACACCACTGTGTGCTAGTCCTGTAAAGCCATTAACCCCACTGACCCACCTAACTCTGTACATTCGGCAGCTACTTCTCTTCTCAGCTCTATTTCTGCACTGCTGCCTCTGATTTACACTCTACAGCCTGAGCACTGGCCTGCTGACCAACGAGGAAGATAAAGCTTCAGCTTTACTGCACTGGACTTTACTGCAGTTCTATGGACAGCTGGGAGCTGCAGCCCCCCTGGATCCAGCCAGCAGGGAGAGCAGAGAGCCCCAGCACCCCACACACCCCTGCCAGCTCCTGGCACAGAGCACAGCAGCCCCACACACCCCTGCCAGCTCCTGGCACAGGGCACAGCACCCCACACACCCCTGCCAGCTCCTGGCACAGGGCACAGCAGCCCCACACAGCCCTGCCAGCTCCTGGCACAGGGCACAGCACCCCACACACACCCCTGCCAGCTCCTGGCATGGGGCACAGCAGCCCACACAGCCCTGCCAGCTCCTGGCATGGGGCACAGCAGCCCACACACCCCTGCCAGCTCCTGGCACAGGGCACAGCAGCCCCACACAGCCCTGCCAGCTCCTGGCACGGGGCACAGCAGCCCCACACAGCCCTGCCAGCTCCTGGCATGGGGCACAGCAGCCCCACACACCTCTGCCAGTTCAGGGTTCTGCCTTCAGAGCACAGCACTACAACACCCACGCCAGTTTCCAAATCCCACACCACCCTGGCTTTGGTAACCAAGGGCCAGATTTGGGGTGATAGCTGTTTTTGTGAACTGTGGTTTGGATTTTTTGGGGGAGGTTGGGGTTGGAAGGTTGGTGTTTGCTTATTCTTAATAAAACTGAAGTGTTCAGAAGATTTTTCTCTTCCTGTTTCCACATATTTTTCTGCTCCATGACCATGGCAACTTAGAGACAATTAAAAACTGTCACTACAAGATGGCTTTACATTTCCAACTGAGAACAGGCCTCCTCCCCTTTGAGGCTTAAAGAGAAGGAAAACGCTGTTCAAATCTGCCTGTTATTCTAGAGGATTTCTGCTCTGAATGTCTTAAATTCAATGCAACTTCGAGATAAAGTACAATAAAAGTCACACAGCCTTAACTACGAGCAGTAGCACTGTTGTGGTGGAGTGGGTGCTGAAATACCTTTTCTCCTATTTCTGTTTTGTCTCCTGAAGGAAGGATGTCGATATCGGGCAGCAGCGAGCAGGCCTCGATCACACGCTTGTAGCGGCCCTCACCCATCTCCCTTCCAAACAGAATGTTATCTTCCAGAGTTGCATTTTGGACCCAGGCTTGCTGAGGAACATAGGCTACAGAGCCCTGCAAGAAAAATAAGGTTCAGTACTTTAGACTAAAGTCTGCACAGAGAGTCAAAGCACAGCAGGGCTTTGTGAGGCAGGCAGTGCTAATCACCTCACAAATCACCTACGGTCATTTCCAAACAAAGTACTTCTTGGGCTAACGCCTCCTCCAAAATGTTATTTTTATAATCCTCTCTACAAGTGAATGTAACAAAGTGCATTGGTGGAAAATAAAGGACTTCAAACAAAATACGATTAACATAAACCTGGAGGAAACATTTGTTTAGAGAACGTTTGCACAATCACTGCATGTCAAAAGTCATTAATTACTTCTTTCATATAATTATAAATTATGCTCTGCACAAGAGTTTCTTCTGGAATGCAAGTGTTTAACAAATGCACCCCTGCCAAGAGATTTCTGGAGAATGCAGAGGAAGTGATTTTCATATTAAAGTTACTTCAAAGGAAGAGACTCAGATAATGCAGAGTATTTTGCTTTGAGTATCAGTTCTGCCTTCTCTTTCTGCACTAATAATTAGTGATTCAGATCTCAACTGCTTTATTTTTCCACAACAATTTTGGAGGTGGCCAAATCTACAGACCTTCAAATGCAACATATTTGTTCTGCTCTTAAAGTAACTTTCTTTCCAGGTCATTTTTTTCTCTGTTAGCTCGGATGTCTAAGAAAGAACAAACTGCAACAGCAGCTTTTCCCACATTCAGGTGTCTGGGTGCACCCTCTCTCCTTGTAATTCTCTGATGTCTAAGAACCCAACCCTGCTCTTCCTCAGAGGATATGTAACAGGGTCTCCCCATCTCATACCCTGCTGCTAACAAGACTCACCACAACACTCATCTTTGAGACATCCATTGTTCTATTTGGCTAAATCTGACACCAACAGATCTGGATGCTGTGGGCTCAAGGCTTAACAGGCAATTACACAGAGTGCAGGCTAAGGCATATAAATGGTTTGCCAGGACACCAGGCTAAAATGTGCATTCATTTGAAAGGCTGTCTCTTCCCTCTTCACAGCACTTGGAAATCTAGAATCCCTCTGGCAATACCCACAAATAAGTAAACAACTTTTCAGACATGTCACACCTTGACAACCACGTAGCCTTCCTTTTTGTCCATCTCCCCGAGTAATGCAGACAGCAGTGAAGACTTTCCACAGCCAACTTGACCAACAACAGCCACCAAGGAGCCTTCAGGAACAGTGAAATTGATGCTGAAATAAAGTGCACATAGTTCAGCCTTGCTTGCTGGCACACCCCAATGAACAGGCAACAGAACTGCCCATCTAAAACCAACTGCAACATCAACACCCACTGCAAATACTGACTCAGCACTGAAACCACAACTGTTTGAAAATCCAAACCTCTCATTCAGAAAGCACCTAGTTCTCCTCATACTTAGAAAATAGCATCTTAATATGCAATTAGTCAAAAGGGGAAGAAAAAGGAAAGAAAAAAAGCACTGTGGCCCAACCTTGCTAAGGTTTCTCTTGAGTGTTCTACGAACACAAATGTAAATACAGCATTTTTGTCCCAAAGAATTTGGCCCAAATTCATGAAGCCCAAATTTAAAAAATATATATAGAACTGATGTTATTTGTTCTCCTTCTTTATGGCAACAAACTCTTCTCCATATGTACTTTATAACTCAAATATAGATCATTTATGATGCAGCAAGATTATGGAGTGGAATGAAGGGTACCAATCCTTACCTGTTCAGCAAAGGAGGATCAGTTTTGGACCAGCTAAACGTTGCATTCTTCACAACAATGCATCCTTCAGCTGCAAAGTGAAAGCTCCTATTTATAAAAGTACCAATGCAAGCAGCTAAACTGTGTGCTCTGGATCCTGCCACCAAAGTGAATCCAAACACACATAGACAGAGCTATAAAGATACTTCTTCAAAGCAAAAACAACCCACCAAAAACCTGTGTTCTGCTTTTACTGAATTTAGCAAGACAGCAGAGGTTCTGGGTTGCCCTTACTAAGGAACCTAGAGGTACAAGAATGTCAGCTACACAGAGATACCAACGAATTCAGCTGCATCTCCAGCACTGCAAAACCACTTGTGGAGAAGAAAGAAACTATCTGAGAAGGAAGAAGAACCTTTACATAATTGTCATTTTACAAACTCCCTTCTCTGTCTTCTGGCTCAAATTTATCAGTGAAACCCACCAAAAATGCATTAAATTTGTTACAGAAAGCAAAAGAAACCACCCAAAGCCAGTACACACTGATTTGCAACAAGAAACTCACCCTCTTTGATGGGACCCCTGACTATGCTGTCAGGATCTAGCTCTTCATGAGACAGGAACACCCTGAGGCGCTTCAAGGACACACTGGCCTGCATGGAAAAAGGATGCAAAACTATTTATACTCTGCTTGTTACATTTAAGTGCTCACTGTTTTGTGCCACATACACATTGTATTGTTATTATGCACTCCTAATCCCTCCTTAACTCCACTGCATAGCTGCTTGGAGAGTCATCAAACTGACCCCGACCCACAAGAATCAGGGGCAATGTCAGAACACCCACCCACCCTACCTGGGATTATTTCACTTGCACAGCACCCAACGCACAGCAACTGCAGGGGCCCTGCCAGAGGTGCCCAAATTTCCCCAGGGGTCATTCTCTAAGCAGGGGAATGTAATCTTTCCAGCCAGGACCTCCTTCCACACACAAACACCTGTTACAGACTGAACTCTTACTTCTACTATGTTGCTGATGACCATAGGGAGCATGTTCAGTGGAAACCTGAGGATGTTGAACAGTGCCAGGGAAACAAAGGCCTTCTGAGCATCCAGGATGTTGTTCTTGTCCACCATGACATACACAGCAAACGTGGACAGAGCCACCTGAAACAAAGGGCAAGGCTTACAGGAGGGTAACTGTCCTAGAGCCACCAAGTCAGGAGCACACAGCCTGAAACTGCTGACTACAAATCAAAGAAAGAGGAATGTTCTGATAACTTTCTTATTCCTGACAACCTTTTTTGTGAAACAAATGTATGATTTAAATCTGCTGTTGCAAAAAGAAGCTGATGGCTCCTCTTGGAAAAGTGCTAAGTGCTCGCTTTCCTCACATAGCAAAGGTACAACCACAAATGTCCCAGGTCACACATAGAAGTAAGTAGAGAAATGTGATCCCTGGTCTTTTTTCCTGATCTCTTTCAGTTTTAAGGCACTCCTCATAGTACCAGATATTGGATCAGTAATATATATTGACAGAAGTGTTAGAAGCACCAATACTAACCTATTTTATATTTTGCAGAGACTACCACAAGCCTAGATTTCCAAATACAACCCACTTTATCATGCACTGACCATTTTCCAAGAAACTTGAAATGTTATTGCATTACAAAAATGAAGCCTTTTAGTAACGAAGCTTTTCTGTTGTGAACTGCTTCAGTTTCATACTGAACAAGAAAATTACACTGAACCATTTTTATGATAAATCCTAAGCTATTAAAAAAAATCCAAAAATCCATGTACTTTTTCTTCATGTGTTGAATAAATTACAGTAAAATTAAAGCAAACTAAGTAAAACCAGATGTTTACTTTCAGAACATAGTGAACACATTCCCTTCATAGTGTTTTCTTCCATGATAACACCACTCATACCTCAGTATATCACAAGATCCAGCAGCTTTGTCCCACAGACTGCCCCTTACAACAAGAAATCAAGGTAGATAAACCTCTGGCATCCCCCCTCCTACAAGACTTGAAACAATGAGCTCTCCACCAAAGGAAGAGTCTCATCTAAGCACAGCATCCACTGAAGATCAGCATTTCTGTTAAAAATCTGACTGCTGTGAAGACACAAACTGCCCTTGGTGCAGCAGTTGACTCAGCTGTGCCTTGTGCAGGAGCTTGTTTGTACAGCCCCTGGCCTGGACAACCACATCCCAGGGAGAAAGCCTCCTGTGGAGATCAGAAACAAGACAGGGTCCAAAGAATAGCCTCACAAGCAGCATGTCTGCACTCTTGTGTTAGCAGCAATTAGTCTGAAATACATCCTTATCAGCACACATAGCAGCAGGGGAGGTACTGCAAAGCCAGTACCCTGGCACTGTTATTAAACAATGTTTTTAAAAACCCTGGCCATGGAAAAAGGGGAAGGAGTGGAGGAAATAAAAGGTTTAAATGTCAAATGTGCTGTCCAGTAGGCACTTGCAATAATTTTCTCATCAAAACATACAAAAAACCCCCAAACATGCAAGAAACAAGATGTTGAAGAGCAGCCTTGCACTTTGGGTTGTGCCCCAGGGGCAAGGCTCCCGTGGAGGCAGAGGCACACACCTGTGTGCAGGAACAGAGCTGCACTCCACACCAGGGCACACAACTGCATCAGGGAGTCCACCCGCTGAGTTTCATTTACAAATTTCATTTAATAATGTATTTATTTTAAGATAATCTCAGACTTCTTTTAGAAAAGCATTCGCTTAAGAATGCAGCTGATGCTTCCTACCCAGGGCACTGCTTCTCTGCCTTTCATCATGCCCAGAGCATAATGTAAACACTAAAAGTGTTTGCAGGGAAGGAATCTGAGACTGGAAAGTACACTTAAACACCTTCAACTGCAACAGCACATATTTTATCCTAATGTAGTCATGGCTTTTAATTGCTTCTGCAGACAAGAGCACTGGCCCCTTGCTCTAATGGGGTCTGAAGCAGTTTTGAGGTGATCTCACTCTTCTCTCCCCTGTATTAGCTGAAATGTAAGCTAACCACAAATGCAGGAAGGATGTTTCACATATCATGGACTTTTTTTTTTTTTAATAAGAATTTGAAGCCATCTCAGGCTAAACAATGGCTTTGCCTCTTCCACATTGTTCTTAAACAGATGCTGGAGAACCCTGGCCAGGGACACTCCTGGAGCACAAGGTCCCATCCAATCAGGAACTCTTATGTAAGGACCCCCTGCTCTCAGAAACATGTTGAAATAAGGGATTTTTTAACTCTCCTAAATCTGACCACACATTTCATCTTAGGTTCCTCAAGTACTCTACCAAAAATAGGAGGGGATGCAGAGGAGGTTTTTATTTCCAATACTTTGGCCATTAACTTCCAGAATACATTCAACTTGAATGTTACTGAGTTTCACAGGAAAGTGGTGCCTTTTGACCCCTAAGTGTTCAAGGACCCACCACTCTGGAGGGCATTTTGACTCAACTCATTAAAACACAAAACCAAAAGAAGTCCTCAAGTGCTGCACAATCCCCAAAAGGAGAAAAGACTTCTAGATTTGTTTCACTTACCAAAAACGGAGCACAAACCCAAGTGAAGGTTGCCATTGCAGCAAGGTAAGCAGATTTTTTTAGGACTTTGAGTTCTTTCTGTCTGATCTCTAATACCTTCTCTCTGAAGGCTAATTCCCATGCATAAAGTTTCAGAACTTTAATCCCATTGAGAATTTCATTCATCAGCTTAATTCTGTTGTCTTTGCTCTTCATTTGAGCCACCTAAAAACAACATTGCAAAAAATAATTAACAGAGCACAATACTTGGCAAAACCTCAAAGTTCTGAGCTTTCTATTTTGCAATGGCAAATTTACCTCATTATCATCAAAAGCTTACTAGCTTCCCAAGCAGGAAATCTGAGATACTATCTGAACAAACAAATATGCAGCATTTACAAGACGTTTTAAACCAATTAAAAGAATGCTTCATGTAACTACAAATCCAAACCAAGATCAAAACAACTGTGGCACTGGTTTAAGTATGACTGACCCTGCACTGGGGAGCCCTGGGACTCAGGTACAACATGCAGTTAAAAAATAAACCACTGTAAGGTGAGCAGCTTCCATCTAACTTCAGACCAAACTTGATTTTGCCTCATTTTCAGCACTATCAATGGCTTCCTGATGGTGTACTAAGGCAAAAAGCTTTTTTTTTTTTTGCAGGAGAAAACTTGAGTTTGGGTTATTTATGTGCACTCTTTAACAAACTGATCCCCACTAAATAAAATCAACAAGGGATCAAAACCAGCCAACAACTAAGACTTCCCCTTCTTCACCTCTCCAAGAAACAAACAAAAAAAGAAGGAAAAGCCACACATCCTGGAAACATGAATATTTCATTCATCTGGGTTCATTAGGCAGACAGTAGTTTACATTTGCACTTTAGTTCTTAGGCAATTTAAAAAGTGAACTAATTCCAATTCAATCACTGGATGTCTCATGAAGCTGCCTCAAGTGCTGCCTTGGTCTTCACTACTGCTAATTTTTAGACCATGAAGTACAGATCAGCTATAAGGCTGAAAAAGGCATGGGTTTGTTTATTTGGAATACTCAACACCTCTGACCTTTCTTTCCCTTCCCCTTTTTTTAAGGCATAGACAGAGGGACAGGAAAAAAATAAAAGGAAAAACTTCCAGGAACAAGTCAAAGAACGGATGTTTGTTAAAAGCACTGAATTGAGGTGCTAACCTGATAGGTTTTTGTCTTCACTGCCATCACAGCATTTACTGGAACCAGAAGGATCATGACAGCCACACCTGCCAGCACTGAAGGACCTAAATTCTGAAAACAATGCAATTGTAAGCATTTATTCAAACTTGTTTTTCAAAATCTTGGCTCAAACCACTGCATACACTACAGAAAATCATTCTGAAATAGATTTTCAGCTTGGGAGAAGAGGAGGAGGATCAAGTAGGGGCTTAGGTTACTATCTATATACTTTGACTTTTGAAACAAACATACATATATACACCCATTTAGAGGCACATATAGAGCAGTCTTCTCTCCAAATATCTCTCTATACACACAAATATGTTTTAACACTTTCCACCTTTTGCTGATTTGTCTGTTCTTCTGAAGAAGAATCAGCCCATCTTTGTGAACTAGAAATAGCAAGCACCTCCTATGGTGACTCTAGAACCAAGACCACTTTTAGTTAAATCAAGGGACAATTGAGATACTCTAGGTGCTGCAGTGCCCCAAAAGGTGACAGCTCCCCCTCTGCCTCCTCCCCATGTGAGTTCAGACACGAATTCAGAACCCCCTGCCTTCCTTCTTGCAGAGACAAAAGCTGCTCTGAATGCTCTCCTAACAAGCAGCACTTTCCCCTCACACTGAGAACAGCAGTGTGCAGTGCCAGACCCATGGAAGCAGCACATTGCCAAAGCCAAACAGGAGACACACGATGCTCACCCTCCACAGTAAGTACAGTGCTAGGACCACCTGGAGAGGTGCAGACCAAATCATGTTTATATAGGTGGCCAAGTCCATGAATCTCTGAGCATCCACAGACATCAGATTCACAATCTCACCCACAGTAGAGGTCTTCCTAGCAGAATTTGTGATAACAAGTGCCTACGTGCAGGTAAAAAATAAAAAACAATTAAAACAATATGAGTACAGACTTAGACATTTGCATTTTCTCCACAGAATTCAACTGCTTTACAGAACTGCTTCTTTAAAATTACAAGCAATCATTTTCCTCCTTCATATTCTGTTTACCTTATACACCTTGCAAAATGCAAGTTGTACAGTTTCAATCAATCAGCTGTGTTTAAGCTAATACAGAATTAAAGTCTATAAGCAAACTTTGGGTTTAGGGCTGGTGGTTTGATTGCTTGGGGGTGCTGTTTCCTAGGTTTGTTATGTGTTTTTGTTCTCATATAAGAAGTGGAATCTTCATTTCTTGTGACACATTTTTCTCACACAGCTTTCTAAAATGCTCCAGCTTACTCTAAGGTGAGATGGCACTGCTGGTAAATCCCAGATGAAGCTGTAAATTTAGATGTATCTTAATTTCTGCACCAGCTGAAGCCCTGCACACCCCTGATCTAATGAGGCAGGGTTTCTTATTTGACAGTGAGAAGAAGCATATTAACTAGTAAATCAGAAAACTGCCCTAGCTTAAAGGCTCTTATTTATACATTAGACATGCTCTTACTTCTATTAAGAGTTAGGAATCAGCATACCACAGTCTCCTAACTTATTATTCAGACTTAAGTGATGCATTCTCACAGTCACAGATACTGCCTATCTGCAGTCACAGTATTGTTGTACATTGAAGGAAACACCTACCTTTCGATAAATGACACCAACAATGGCTGTTTTGAGCCTCATTCCAGTTACAAAGCAAATATGAAAATACTGGTGAAGAATCAGAGTCTGAAGGCAGGCACAAACAAACAGCAGCACTGTATAAAAGTAGCCTTGCCAGTTTGGGGCAGCTTTGTTATCTACAAAGTCGAGCAGCAAACTGTGGAGAGAGAAACGAGTTCTCTTGATAGACAGAAAACAAAACCAAATGTCCTGGTTACAGCCTTAGGTTATTCCAAACATTGTACACTGGTCATGCAAGCACCTGAAGTACCAAAGTTAGATAAAACACCTCAGCAAACTTCTGAGAAACTGGAGATCATTTCCTATGAGCATACATCACTCCCTCCTCAACATACCAGTCTGAAGCATGAAGTAACACATAGCTTACATGTGCAGCATTCTCTTGGAGCTGCACTGAAAAGTCTCACATCCCCTCCAGCTGAAACACAACCACTTGCAGTTGCTCTACTTCCCAGCTCCAAGCAGTACCAGCCCTGGCAGCCCCTCAGCTCTCTGCCACATCACTTACTGTGGTGTGTAGGCACAGAGTAATTACAGGTTAGAACTGAGTAAACTCTCCTGCTATTGTTGATTATGTTCCTGCCCTGCCTTCCTGGTGTTGAAAAGGAAAATAAAAACTTATTGCATGACGCTGCAGTTTGAAAACCAATGGACCAAAATCATCTTTGTCCATGGCCTCTCCCTTGAATGACATCGCTTCCTCACTGTATCAGCTGAGGGCAAAGCAGCTTGGGGAGTGAAATACCAGCATGTTTTAAATCCTGTTTACATACTTTTAATACAATAATAAAGTATATAAGTCTTACTTCAGAAGTCCTGGGCCTGAAAACATCAAGAGATCATGTGCAGCTTTAAAAAGGAAGCTCATGAGAAAATATGGTCCAAAGGTTCTGTATAAAACCTTGAATAAAGATGCTTCAGAGCTCTTCTGAGATGGTTTTATAATTAAAGCTTCAACCTCTTCTGTCACATCACCATTGGAGTCTCCTGATTTTTGCTGCTTTTTGGGCGCATATAGCATGTTTAGTGGTTGCCTGGAAAAACATTAGTTATAGAATGTAGCCTTTATTCAAACACAAAGCCAACTGGGAGATGAGATGTAAACAAATGAGATGTAAACAACCTTATTATGATTCTTAATAGTTTAACTGGGTTTCACTGACAAACATTTTTAATCATACAACATAACAAAATGAACTGGCCATTTGGAAATGGCTTTCTTTGCTTGGATAGGTAACATTCCTGTAAATCTCTCCTGTAAGTCTTGCCTGGGGAATGAGGAATAGGGCTGTAACTCATAAACCCAAAGAGCAGAGGACATTATTATTCTAGGATCCACTATGCTGAACTTCCATCAAAATCAAGGCTTCACTGTACCAGAGTTAAAAGACTGAAGTCAGACTTATGCCAAGACATCCCCAATGGACTGAACACATTCTTTTCTTACATCTGGTTTATGCTAAACTGCATGCTCTGAACTTCTGAGGACAAGCTGTACATAAAATACAGTGTAAGCAAGCACACAACTTTCCTTCAATGAAAAGGTGCTCCTATTTGTTGCAGCCAAGGATGATGAAAGTAGGATGGAGACTGCAGGCATACAGTCTTTCTAATTTTAGTCATCTGGCTTAGAGGCTCAGACTCCCTATATAGTCAAAAGAAAGGAATAAGCTGCTCACTTTCACACCCTGAACTCCCCTCCTGAGGCTTCACCAACTACAGAGGGAGCCCGAGCTCCTGAATTACATGACAGAAGTTTGTGTCCAAACATTCCCTCCCCAGGGAAAAAGGCCCACACATCAGAAGTCACAGTAATAAGGTTTGGATCATGAAAGACTAAGGGAAAGTGGATGCAGCTCTTGGAAAGAAGGAGCACAATGCCCTGCTTGGTTCCTGCTCCGTGCGTGCTCCAGGACGAACGCAGGCAGCCACAGGAGCCTTACAAAAGCAGGTTTGTAACAAATCACAAACACCTCTAAGCAGAGGCTCAGTAACCTGAGCTTTTAAACCTCTGTATCTTGGCAGAACTGAAAACCAGGATAACTGAACTTACCTCTTGGTCTTTGACCACTCTTTTGCCCAATTTCTAGCCAAACCTGGCACTATTTCCTCTGATTTGTCCTCCTTGTTTAATGACCACAAATCCTTGGATTCCAAAGGACTCCGATAACCCTTAATCATCAACCTGTATTAGAAAGAATCAGCAACATAAATTTAAGAACACTGGCAATGTCTGTGTGTCTATATAGAGACAGATATAGTCACATCCAGCCCCAGAACAGAGCCAGCTCTCCACAAAGTGAGCATTAGTGCCTGCAGCAGCACAGGTCCAGGTCCTGAAACACACATCCTCCTGTCTTTACTGGGAGAATTAAACACCAAAACATCTAAGGATCCAGAATATGCCACTGAATTCAAATTTCAAGGAAAATAAAAGAAAGGATGAAGTCATCTCATTTGAACATCAGCCAGACACTTAATATTCCCATGCCTAGCAAGTTTCAAAATCTTTATTAGCCTTTAATTTCACAAAGCAATTCCTTTCATCTAGCTTTCTGTTGGAACTTTGGCCAAGTACCAGCCACAACTATAAACCAGTATTATTTTACATATTCCTGTGTTTTAACTCACAAATCATACAGCATAACTAAAATTAAGTTACTGGGGAAAAAAGAGGCTATTGGACAAAAAGAGGTAATAGTTTTCAGTGTCTTAACTTCTAAATACAGCAGATAATTTCTACACCTTCTCATATTTCCCAAAGAATATTTTTTACTATATTCTTTCATCAAACATACTAAATATATGTACTGGCAAAATTTAAAATTACAAAGACCCTACAAAGGAAGTAAAAAATATAAATCGACTTTGAAGAAAAAATTGATTTAAGCTATGACAAAACCAACCAAAACAACCAAAATTATTGTTGCATGATTATTGCTAATTTCACTCTAAAAGCAGGATCCCAAAGTCACATCTAACTTGAACTGGTGCTTTATGCAACAGCTTGACCTTACCCAGTGATCCACCAGAATGTGATTCTGGAGAGGAAAGAAGCACTGAACTCTGGACATGGATTCTAAAGGAGAGAAAAAGAAATCAATACACACACAAAGTGACTGATACAGGGCCTAAAGAAACTAGCAACGCAGAAAAGATGTTTTTGCAATTCCTTTTGTTTGCAGTACTTTTCTCCCATTACTAAAATGTGCCATTTCTGCTGCTGAGAGCTCGTTCAGAGAACACAAGCACAGCACCAGGGCTGCCAGCAGCCCCGGCCCAGGGACACAGGAATAGCAGAGCTCCATACCAACAACACAACAAACAGCCCAAGGAATTTCAGAGGCCACTGCAGGCTAGACAGTCTCTCCAGATGTCATGTTCAGTGCCTATGGCAATGCAAGGTACAGTGCCCCAGGAGGGCACAAACATCTTAATTGGGTAGTTAATCATGAATGAAAATTCAGTTCTCCTGTTGTGGCAGTGAAGTGCTGGGATTCCATTGATGCAGATGCACAAATGAAAAGAATTTGTAAACTCCATAAAAGCATCCCAAATCACCCCTTAGGAGCCCTGCATCTCATTCATCAAATATGTTTGGGAAACTCAAGTATCTCTACTTAAGTAGCTCAGCACAGCTACTTCAGTGCCCAGCTCGCTCGGGTTCTACACCCAGCACAGAGCTGCTCTTTCAGCTGCTCTCCAGGTTCCTGTCCCCTCCTCATCTGGCTGGGCTGAAGGAGCATAAGGAAAGGCTCAGAGAATTTCAAAGGTATGAAAAATTAATTTACTTGCAGAATTTCTGTGCACATTTCTCTCTTCCCTCTTTCAGAGCTCTGAACAGCGCCTAAGGAATGCTAACACCACTCCTTAGGCACAACAAACCACTGGTTTTATCATCAACTATAACTGGAGCAACTCAGATATTCTACCTACAGAAGTCACCAAACATCATTAGAGTATTGCAGCTCAAACAGCCAGAGCCAAGTGTCTCAAACATTTGCATTTTTAACTCCTGTGTGTGGCCTGGCTTCTCCTGCACTGTGCTGTGCCCTGCGTTATAACCCAGCCACAAACAGTCCAGCATTTCCTCTTTTTCACATAAACCTTCTCTGCACCTTTTACAAGGAACAATGCATTCTATGGGCTTTTTTTGCATCACCAAATAAAAAGCAGAATTTTAATTATTTGTCATCTGGGAGACTATGGCCCTGTAGCTCATTACACAGAATATTGCACCTATGATACTACAGACTCACTCACAGGATCATTTACTGTTTCAGAAAACAACGGTGGTTGCTCTGGAAAACAACACAGGATGAGCTCTACTAATACCAGGACAAAGTAGATGCAGAAGGTGACATAACGAAATGCATCCTCATCAGCACCCTGAAAGGAAAGTAATATTCCAATTAGAAGGCCTGAGGAATTTATTTTTAATAACATGTTACAATTAAACAGAAAAGAGCTCTTTACTGTAAATTCTGCAAACTACACTACTCACCCCCATGCAAATTAAAGTCAATGTCTATTTTGGTAAAGGGAAGGTATGAGAGGGGAGAGGATGTGAAAGGCACATTTATTTTTATTCAGTCACTGCCATAAAAACACAAGCATGAATTTCTTAGGTAAAAAGTTCTCTTTAACAAATGGTTTGTGCCAACACAGCCCCAATTTGAAGTCAGTGCATTCCTTACAGGAGCAAGACATTTATGCACTGGGTAGCAAGGAGTATTGAAAGCAAATTTTTTAGTTAGCATGCACACAAATGATAAGAATTAGAGGGGCAGAACTTAGATTACACTTTGTTCCACTGTGTGCAAAATTCAGAGGTTTTTTCAGTTTTTTAGGCTGGGACTGATGCCTAACACATAAGCCACAGAAATCAAAGCACGAGGACAGACAGACACACGCCCCCAGTAAAATCCCATTCCCAACAGCTGAAGACAAAAGTTGACTGAAAGTTCCCAGAATTCCCAACACAGCTTAAAGGTTCAAGAAATAAAAGTGGTATGCCATTTTCAGGCAGCTCCACAATTAGTCTGATATTTGAGGTGACCTTACTACAGGGCAAATTAACATAAAAATATTTCATTTTGATTTTGTCCGAGCAGGTGAGACCACACCAGCACTGAACAAAGTGCTTCAGGAAATCCACTGTGTAATCAACAGGAAGGTGACGTAAACTCCCAGCCAGAGCAGTTTGATATCAAAGATTGCACGCTTGGAGTGCACTGGAGCAGACACATCCGCCTTCACCAGCCAACCCAATCCTCTTGGCAACTGTTGCTACAGTTAAAATCACTATGAATTTCATGAGCATTTCAAAACAGAAGTCATTAATTCTTGCTTCTTTGGCTGTTACAACCCAAAGAATGAAGGTACACTACATGAATCATTAATTGATTTGACTGGCATAATTGCCAGACAATTACTCTATCCCTGCAGCATTTCTGATTATTTTCAACAGAACCAGGCTAAAAGTCACTTACCATATTTAAGGCATGTTTTATTTTGGATATAAAAATCACTGTGGCACATAACAATGAGATGAACCAGAAAATTGTCATTACACCTGAAGACTGGACTCCTTTTATTCTTTCATATTGTATTAAAAATGTGGCCAGCAACTGTGGACAAATAAGATGAAAATATTCACAAATTTTATGTTTTACAATATGTTATGCACATGTAAAAGGTACTGTTGCTAAAGTCTGCTTATTTAACATTTCTAATCCACTATCTCCCAGATCTTCTAAACCCCTGAAATTTTAAGTGTAATTCAAAAATACATTTAAATAGGAAATCCTCAGTATCAATAAAGGTAAGGAGTGAACAAAAAAGGGAAAAGAATATGCATTACATAGAAATAAACATTCACATACACAAAAGTACTGTCAAAAGCTGCCAATCTTTTACTTCTTTCCTTTTCTGGCAATTAAAGAATTGCAGCACTGTGAATAATACCAAAATGGTGTTATTGCTTAAAGCTTTGCATGGACAATGGCCATGCAAAAGAACTTACCATTGTTATACCCAATACTGTTGGGCTAACGAGAAAAAATGGAGCTCGAAAAATATTTTGACTTCTTTCCCAGAAAGAGTAGAAAAGGTCTGCCCAGCAGACTATCCACAGTATTAAGCCCAAAGCCTGCAAGGAAAAAGTGTCTTTAATACATCAATTCACAAAGATAATGCAGCACAATACACAGATGAACACTAAGTGTTATGTGTTAGTCACAGTCAGATCACATCATTTGGGCAAGCCTACCATATGCACAAAAGAAAAGCAATTTGGCTTTAATTATTGAATTCCTACTACAAGGATAAAGTTTACTGATTTTTAATACCATGTAATTCAGTCTACTATGAAGCAGAAAGCTGGCCAATCTCACTCCTGAATAACAGACTGCAGAGGCAAAACCTCTCCAATACATCATGTTATTACAGTCCTTGTTAAAACTCTGCACTTGTCCTGCAGGGAAGAAAGAAACCAAAAGCAGTAAGTACCTGTTCCACAACAGAGGTGGAATAGAACACCTGCAGCAGCTCTAGAAATATATACTGTGCAATTTAAGAGCTGGCAGGATAATAAATTCTTTTTATGATAGAAATATGGGCTTTGAGATTGAGTTGCCTTAAAATAGTCTTCTCCAACTGGTCTTTAAAAGGATTTGCATGTTTGCTGCAATGGCAGGGTAAATCTCAGAAAGCTGATAAAAGGGCAATGGAAACAGGAAAGGCTGGGAAATCAAACACAAGCAGAACAAGTAAGTTGCACCTCGAGTGTGCACACAGGTCGAGACTGATGCTCAAAAAACCACTGTGCTGAAGCACGGCTGGAAAGAGATCCCAAGTGCCAAGCAAGGCTGGCAGGGCTCCCAGAGCCACGCACCGTCTTGGCTTTGTTAAGGTTGGACACCTGGATGTAGCCCCGGTCGTGGCGGCGCAGGTACAGCGAGTACACCGGGAAGCAGAGCCACAGGTAAACACAAGGAATCCACACCAGGACTGTGTTCTGAAAGCACGGGGTGAAGTCTGGATCGTCTGTGTGCCATGTCAAATTCCAATCCTGGAATTGAAAACAGGCACCGTTAGAGAAGGAGCCAACGCTGAACTTCAGTGCCTGAAAATCAGAAATAGGGACTAGGAATAAAAATCCACAACAAGGCACGGAACCAAGTAAAAAGCTCACCCTTGCAGCTCATTTCCTACTCAACAGGAAGAGAATGTAAATTGACATAATTCAATGTTTTTCTACTTCTCTCAACACAATTCTAAAACCCAAGATAAATCACCATATGATCAAACCAAAACTGATGCTCACAGTAATAAAAACGTGACCACTTCAATTGCTGGCACAAGGACAGTTCACAATGACAGACTGTTTAGTAGTAACATGAGTTTTCATAGCATATTTACAACTGCTCTGGGTTAGAAAAATCTCTTGCAGCAAATTTTACCTTGAAATCACTGACCTTACTGAAAAATTATCACACTCAACACTTTCTCTCAAGTGCTGTACATTTTTGACTCTCCAATAGAATAATGCAATGCACAATATTGCAGCTGCAGATGGACTGCAATATTCAACAGCCAAAGCATTGCTCCCCAGCTTCTGCTTCAAAGTCACTGAGCCAAGAGCAGCAGTTCCATGCCCAAAGGCTTGTTGACTACAGTGTGAACTTTTCAGTGGCAGAGCATATTTTCAGACAGTTGCACAGCTTCCACTACAGAAAACACCAGTACCACTACTGGGACACAGTGACAGTCAGTAATCCTACTCCTCTATAAAAGCCTGAGCTGATCACTGAAACAGGTGCCATTATCCACATTTTATAGATGAGGAAACAGAACCAAAAGGAGCTGTAGTGCCTGTTCCCTCTATTCCAACATCAAAGCCCAATGCAGATCCCACTGCCCAGAATCACCACACTTTGATCCTTGTTTATCCCCATCTTCCACTGAATAAACAGCTTCAAAGACAATTACAAAGAGAACACAGATCTAAAGAGAAATGGAAGATACATTTTCCTTCTCCATTTCCCTCGATTTCTTTCAGAATCTAGGATTTCTTTCTCAGTTACATACAACAGACAGTATACACAGGACACTCAGCTGTTATTTTTCTCCTCTGATTCCACAGCATTCTAAAAATTCTTCTCACTTTGTATCATTTTTAATTTTTAGAAAATCTCTGAGCTTACTACAGCCAGTTCAAGGGAATTAACACTGGTGGAACATAGGAATACCCAGTTATGTTTGAATGTCTCTGTGTAGGGGTCACACAAGCTGTTCGTGACAAGGCAGCAGCTGTGAGACACTGTGGGCAAGCCCACAAAACGCTTATTAAGTTTCCTGACTGCATAACTCATCAGAAAATTCAGCTGAGTCATCCTTACATTTAACCACCACACAAATGTTTTTGGCTTTCTAAGTTCTGGCTGCTCTACTCCAGCACAACAGCCAAGAAGAAGTCTCATGACTCTGAAGAACAGTTTACAATTCACAAATTAAGACAGTTACAAGATTATACAAATAAATCAACAGGATGTAATCAGCTTTACAAGAAACAAAAGCATTGACATCTTTTTCTTGAGTAAACTTATGGAGATCTACACACTGTTTAGAAAGTTGTTAACTCCTTTTTCAGTGTTTGCAAATGCTTGCTATAGAATGAATCTGGCAAATACCAGCAGGGTCAGAGCAGGTAATGCATGTCACTGCCACGTGGCGAAATAAAAGCAAGGACTGCTGTATGCATGACTGATATGCATATTGGCTGGGGTATAGTCTAAAAACATGTGCAACCCTTCATTTGACTTTCATATTTACGAGTTATCTGGAGGTGTTTGTTTCTATAAAAAAGGCAAGAGCCTACAATGCAATGGCACTTCAGGGTTCAGAACAGAAACATGGGACAAATGGGGCAATTTTGGGCAAGACTACTGCTGGAACTTAACAGCAACATCAGCTCTTTCCCATGTTTCAAGGATTTCATCCAGAAGCTGTTGCTATCAGCAGGAGCATGCTCAACTTTAAAAACACTTCTCTGTACAAAAGAAATGACAAGGCAAGACAGAGGTGAGGCGCAGAAGCTCCTCCATTTCACATTCACTTCTCCATGCATCCCTGGCTAAAGGCAATGATGCATGGAGAGAGAGGCACAGCAGTGTTTTCCCTGCTGCTTCCCTCAGGCTGCAGGTACCCGAGGCAGTGGCACAGACAGGAGCAGAGCACCCATGTCCTCACAGGACCCTTCCTCTCAGCTCCCCCAGAGCTCCCCTGCACTCTGACCAGCAGCTGATGGAGCTTCCAGCTAACCCCAGTCCAACAGGCACTGGGACTGGCACTGTCTGCAGGCTCCCAGTCTGAACCCAGCTGTGATTGTCCTTAAGGGATAAAGGGGAACTGAATCCATTACAAAAGGCAGGCATACCCTAAGTTCTGCATGCAGGACACCACAGCTTTAGGAGATTCCACTGCAGCTGGAAAATGTGTCACTCTCATCATGAAACCAGCACGCATTCACATTTCAATTATAGGTTCAGTTACACAAGTCTAGACTAGTTCTGGCAGTGGAAAGTACATGCTTCTCCTTTGCTTCATATAAACCCAGTTTCGATTTTGTTTTTTTCCATCACAAACAAAAATTCTTCATGGAAAAATGCAGAAACATTCGTCAAAGCAGACCTTTCTATTTAACAGACATTAATTAGCAAATTAATGACATTTTTTCTGACTCAAGTTTTATAAACACTACTTGAGCAAGTTCTATTAAAACATGAAGTTACTCCATTCTTCTCAGTTCAAAGATTAACAATTTTCACTCTGATTGATCAGTTAACTCTTCTGCTTTGCAAAGTCACATCAGATGACAAAGATACAACTGCTGAAAGCCTACACAAATTAGCAGCCTCGTGCCATAAAGGAAGAGGAGGAGAAAAGGGGGCAAGGTCTATCACTATTAGACTCTGTAATTTGGAAGCAGCTTTTATTTTAAGCTGTGACTGCAGGAACCCACTGGAGAAGAATCAGTCTGATCCTCATTCCTTTCTTGGCAGATGTTGGGAGAGAAGAGGTACACCATTGGCTTAGTTTTAGTGTAGTCCAGAAGAACCATATCTCAGATGTTAAATAGTTTCAGACTGTTTTTTCTTTCCTTTTCAGAAGTTCCTTAACAATTTTAAAGCTTCCCAGAATAGCAGATGAATATTTTTAAATTTACCTGACCTATTTCTCATTTCTATCATCAGCACTATGGTTCAAAAATACCAGTCCACAGTTTTAGTGCCCTGTAGCATGTTTTCTCTCATGGCACAAAAAAGCTTCCTACCACATCTGAAATGAAACCCTCTGTCTACAAGAAGGGCACCAAAAAATGCTTGGCATTCCCCAGAATCAAGTGGATCTATTCACAGGTAAACCACTTATTTAACAGTGCATAAACCCTAGGAAAATTAAGAACTATACTGATTCCTGTCTAAAATTTCAGGAACAGGAAAGATAAAAACATTGGCAGAAGAACTGTAAGACAAAGTTGCAACAGAAAAGATCAGTAATTCTGCCTTTGCTGAGGGAAGACAGAGCAGGGGCAGCTGCATGCCTCCAGAATGGCCAATCTGAGGAACAACAGCATTTGATGCTGGCTGCCTCTCTCCTGGCAGCCAGGAAAGGCTGTCAAGTGAGCAGCCAGGGGTTGCTTGTTCTCACATCAATAATCCCACTTGACCCACAGCACATTTTAAAATTCTCACTGGCAGAAATGGAGAGACCCAAACTGCTCAGTTTCATGCCTGCTGTGTGCAAGTGTGCTAGAGATGCAGGCTGCCAGCCACACTGTTAAATCCACCTGCATGAACCAAACTGTGACTGCAAAGTGACTTAAAATACTACCACACACCTATGTAAAAAATGAAATTACAAAACCACACTGGAATCTTAACATCACGGTCAACACTTACTCCTTCAAATGGAGTTTGACATTCTGTACCCACTACTTCAGGATCACCCACAGAAGAACCACCTCCTTTGTAATACCAAGATAAAGCTTCTCAATCTTATCTCCCCAACAGTAAAAAAGACTTCTTGTTTAATGCAGTGTTTACATTTAGTTGAGTGAAAGTGATTAGCTCTCTCAGGCACTAACACTGTAATTGCAGCTGACAACTTTCATTATGTAGTATCATCACTTTCCCACCGAAATAGGAAGTCTTACAATCTGCCAGCTCTAGATACAGGATTGAAAAATTCCCCACTGTAGCACCTACAAACCCAGAGCTGACTGAGCCAGTCTCTCTCAGTGTAGGCTAAAAGCCAATGGCCTCATGGCATCTATCAGGGACAGCAAACTTCCTGCCTGTCCCCAGGGAGGAGATCTGGCAGATGTGGCTGAGCCTGCATCTTCAGAGGAGCTGCATCGCTGCCCAGCAGGGAGGGGGAAGGGGAGTGCAGAAAAGCACCTCTTTTTCAAGGCTGCTTTAAAGGAACTCTGACCTTGCTTTAAAAGTACCTCATAACTGATATGGCATCTTTGTTCTGCCATACACATTTTGGAGTCAGATCATGAAAGCTGTACTGAGGCTCACCATCTGTCTGAGAGCATATTTAGAATGGAGCCTAAACAAGCACGACCATGACACAATCTTCACCAGCATCACACTGGCTCCTCTGTGCTTACTGTTCAGGCTTCATCGCAGGGAGTGGCAAGTTGATAAGACAAGAACAGATATTTGTACAACAAAAGTACTCCAGAACCCCTAAAAAAGCAGCAGAAACACCCACAGCTCTCCTGTCTCCTCAGCAATATTCACAGAAACAAGCAGTAGACAGGAACAAAATCCCCAAAAGTGGTAAACAAGGCACAAAATGAGGCATATGACATTCAAATAACCATCATAAACTTCCTATTTATATGTTTTTAGGTCCTTTGGAAGTATTATACCTACTATATTGAAATTATTTTGAAAAAAACTATTACTTCCATTAAAGGATCCACTGGCTCTAGAATCAAATCCAGATAAAGTAGCACAATATACATGGACAAATATAACTTTCCACCTTAGCTGACATTTGCTTCCTCTAGCTTTTTTCCTTAATAAACAGGAAGTCACCCAAAATGCACAGAGCTCTCCTGTGACACAATGTAGTTGCTTCTCCTGCAACTGAGGTTAGTGCAGAAAGTAAAACAGTACCTTTGTGGTGGTGCAAACACTGACCTCATGCTGTATTTATATAACTTTCAATACACTGCCAATTCTTTTGAAGTCTGTACTAACTACATAAAATTAATGGCTTACTGTAGCATCTAATGGTGTACTCTGCAAAACAAGAGGCAGAAGAAAAATTTAAAATGCTTGTACAGATTTTACATTAATACTTTACTAACAGCTTTTTTACACACTTGATGAAAGAAAGGCAGCAGTTATTTTTTTTTTTTAATTTTTGGAACACACAAACCAAGGATTCTACTAAAATACTTGATCTCATTCCCAGATCGCCACAGACTCTAGAAACTACTTCTGCCAGGAAAAATTATGGAATTATGCTCCTGCACAGAACTATACCACTTAGCACAAGCAATGGAACAAATGAACAGTGGGAGCCTGACTGCCACTTTGGAAAGAGACTTCAGCACTTCCCTGCATGGGCTCGTGTGAGGATAGGTGCTCATATCCCCACAAAGCACTCAGACCTTTCTTTGGGCCAATTAACAGCCCAATTAGATCAGTAAGTTTCCGCCTTTTTGTTATTCTACTGCCACAAAGGTGAAATAAGAAATGCTAATGGTAATTATCACATTGGGTTGTAAGAATTAGATTCAGATATCCAACTCTCATGGAAATCACATTCATCCACAAAAAAAAAAGCATAGTTTAGAGTTTTCTTTATTACTACAGGAAAACTCAACTTACCAAGCAATTTTGGATTTCTCACAAAACCATGAATGGAACAAAACTCCTGCTATGAAATATGATTATCACTGGTTAAAATGCTAGTAGGAGTCAGGGAAGGAATGAACAAATAATTGTTTAGCAAAAGTTTGTAAAATACAGGTCTCCAATTAAGGTTTTGACATTCGAATCATGGGTCTGAACGAAGAGCTTTAAATCATTCATGAGCAAGTCTAGCTCAGCTTCCCAAAATAACACGTGCAGATTGAGACCTCAGAAAAGGGAAGACACCATGCCCCTCCTTCACTTCAAATTCTGAAATCTAAGCTTTAAAGTCTCTTAATGTTGTCAAAGACAAGATTGTTAGAGCAAGAGGTGGAAAAGCGACAAAAAATAATAATCACATAATAAACAAGGGTCATATATTTTTTAATCATTTATATTAAGAAGATTTAGGGGGGGAAAGCACCAGTGTTTCCAGTGACAATAAAATGCTTTAATTTCTTGTAATGTTTTCTATTAGAAATGGTTTCAGCAAGTTATAAATGGTTTAAGTTCTCAACAGTAATGACTTACATAATGAAGATTTGACTTGTTAACACAGCCAAGGAAAAGCCTCCACCTTCCAATAAGTGGTCCTGAACTTAAACCAAACTCTGTACCTCCTTGTCCCAAACCCAAACATCAGTATTTCCTAAAGTTTACGAAGAGTTAAGATCCATTATTATAGAAAGCAGCACATCAGCTGGAGCTGTGTGTAAATTTCCAAGAAAAAAAACATGTTTTGCTTTTTTTCCCCCAGCCTAAAAGAAGCAGTGGCTGTTAACAAATTGCCAGAGAAAGGAGCACCTGCAGCTGTGGCATTTACAAGAGCTGAGCTTTGTAATCAAGAAGCTAAAAGCCAGGAAACTATGACTAATTTTTTTTGTGTCAGAGAAACATAGAACAGATTATATTAGCTCTTCCAAAAATAAAATTTAGCCTCTCTCTACAGACATTGCACTTCCATACCCTGCTGTATCTGCAAGTACCACAACAAAACATTTGGCCACTTGACAACAAAGTATTTACCACTACTAGTTTCAGAATCCAAGGATGGTGTTAACCCTTCTGCAAAGTTTTTCACTGAAATCACTGTTACCTAAAAGGATACAAGAAAAAGATTCCTGCTCTCGTCTCCTTGCACAAAAACCAGGGCTCTGCTCAATAACACAACAGCCTGTACCTTGAGTTCAAATCACTGAGAGGTCTGAACACACCTGGGTTATAGTCTCACCAAGGGACTAAGATAACACCTTAAATTGGGATAAACTGTATCTGAAGCTACCACAGATGCAAAGAGTGAGAAAACAGTAATGCAAGGAATTCTGACTCTATTACAAGTAAGCGAAAGGTCAGTACCCGGCAGCAGGCTTTTTAGAGATGTGACCCAGAGTGACTTCAGCACAACCCAAGCTGACCTTCACTTGGTCCCAGTATAGCACAGGGTTCAATGTAAACTGCACTGGAATTGCATGAAACAGCACGAGATACTCAGGCATTTTGCCACGTTTTTTTCCCTCTTTTAACTTTTCTGAGCAACTTTGAATTGCCAGCTGTAGAATGACAGATCACCTGTTCAGAAAATCCCCATCAACAACAGATTATCAGGCTTAATTTCCCTGTATTTCCCTTAATTTTATCTATTCTGGATCAAGGGGTAGCAGTTTAATTTCTAATCTAAGTTTAATTTTTCTATGCACATTTAGACCCTTGTTCATAAATGGAAGAAAGCTGACAAATAAGCCTCTGGCTTTCATCACTAAAAACCACGACAGCCAAGGCATGAGAATCATGCAATCTGCTGTAAATTACAATAAAGCACCATCTTGTGTAAAGGTTTCTGTGTTTAACACTCTGCTTCTGTTCCAAATGCTGTGCACACATGACCCTCCTGTGCCAGCAAATATAAGCAGTTTCCTGATCCGCTCCTTAGCAGATCTAAACTCACAGCTCTTATCGAGCTCACCCAGTGCCCTCCCACAGCACCTCCAAGTCCCTCCCTCCTGCAGCTTTGCCACAAACACACTGAAAAAGCACTAAAGACATATCTTACAATGCAAAAAGCTGCAGGATTCCAATTTGCTGCCTATCTGATGTGTGACAGCATAAGCCACAGATCTTCAGAACATGAAATTGCTCCTTACATAAGGAGACTGTTTTTTCTTCAGAAGTCTATTTCAGTACAACTACCAGTGTCCTCATAAACAATATAAGCACAGCAGCTGTTTATGTTTATGTGATACACAGTATCACTTCACAAATGTCAGTTAATAGCTGTAATGCATTAAAGAATATTAATACTTTTTTTCTTAATAAAATTCTATCAACCTACATTATGTATCTCTCCTGCTAGAGCAATGTCAACCAAATACAGAATATAATGTCTTTGAACACACACTAAGAAAAGACATTGATTTAGGCAGACAAACATGCCTGAAAGCCTCAGACAGAACTCTACATAACAGCAAAGGAAGCCAAGCCCAATGCCTCCAAGTTGGTCCCTAGATTTTGTGTGCAAGGCTCTGCCTCATCCTCACTCACCCAGTCTGCTTTTCTTCTGTAGTTTGTTTTCACACAAGGAAGTGCTAAACCTAGAACAGCATGTGGATGCCACTTCTTTACTAGGAGTGAAGAGGCTTCACAAAAGCTTTCTGAACCAACAGGGAAGAAATGGGCCACAGTTTACACAGCCAGAGATACAGCTTGAATCATTACAGGACTCTAGTGTCCAAAACCAAACAGAGAAGCTGAAAACTTGCTTTTCTCCTAGAAGTGAATGCAATTACTTGCTTTCAATCGTTCTCAACAACAAAAAGCCCAACTAGAAAACTGTGGAAAAAAATTCTGCTAAATTCCCACTGAAATAAACAAGCTAACTTCTATCTAAATTAACTTTAAAAAACACAGTGTCTGGCTGTGAATAACATGATAGGAATTTATATAAACATAAACCATTTATCTCACATTCCCTTAAGTATAAGCAAGAACCTCAAAAGCTGCAGATGCATATTTCCCACTTCTTTTTCATAAAAGCCCTCATGAGAGCTTTGAAATCTTGAAGTGTCACAAAAACTGTTAACCTCTTCCTTTAGCAACTCCAAACATGAAAAGACTTTTCTAAACGTGATACTGCAGACTTTACAAGCTCTGAAAAAATCTGAAACCAAGATTTTACTCAAAGAAAAACCAGCATATTATTTCAAAATGTACATGCACTGAGACCACCAACTGTGCATGTGCAGCTATCTCCAGACAGCCAGGTCAGGAGGCCAAAGTGTGCCCTGAGTTCTCCATCTGCTGTGACACTTATCCTGCTTACCTGGAATCACAGTGTTCCTCACCCTGCTTCACCTCGGGGGTTTTGTGTGCTGGGACTGAAACAAGGTAGATTGCCAAAGCTATCTCAGCGTGTCGGGTCACAACAAAGTTTTACAGCTTGAGCAGGCCCTTAAATTCACTGAACTGGAATGCAAGTAGTGCAAAATGTTACCCCAAGCCCACTACAGTTTTTGAAGCTTTTATTGTCATATCAGTTAATAGTAACTTTTCGTTGCACAGCTGTACCTTTCTTTGTGTTATGGATGGAATATTCATTCCAAGACACTCAGTGATGCTACAGCAAGCAAGGGTTAACAGTACTTGTCTAAGAAGGGAGTCTGGTTCAAAGGAAGCAAGATGCAGTAAAGTTCTATAAAGTAACCACATGCAGTAAAATCTGATTGCAGTGATGTTAACACACAGAGCAGGGCCACGGAGATAGGTTAGACAGTGAGAAAGGAAAAAAATAATGGAATGAAGAAGATGGCAATCTTCCTTGGGTTCCTGACCTTTCAGAGTAAGTATTAAATAAAACCAATCTGTTTAATTCTCAGACAAGAGCTTTCAACAATAACATTCCTTGGGTGTGCAAACAAGAAAAATCCTGGCCAGCAAAGGCTAAGAAGATTAGCATACAGTTCTAAGGGTCCATCAGGTCCTTTCAGCCACAGTCTCCCCCACAATTTAAAACTGAGTTGCCCACAACTCAGGATCACCTTTGATAGAAAAGACATCTCCTTGAAGCTTGAGTTTGCCAGAAACCCCTCTGCTCCACTAGCAAAGCTTCAGGGCCAGCCAAACTAGCCAATGCAGCCACCACAAAAATGCAGGAACATGTGCCACTGTGTCCCCAGCTATCACCCAGCTCTGAGAAGCACAAGAGTGCAGTCCAGGAACCAGGAAGAACAGCAGCACAACCACAGGACATACCTAAAAGCCCAATAAACACTACACATACATAAATAATTCCTGAAAATCCACTACAACTTCAGCAATAATGGAAATGCCAGAAAAAGCAGCAGCAAGAGCACCCATGGGCACCTGAACTGGCATTAATCCTCTCCCCTGCTGGGAAGGATGCAACAACGAAGTGGAAACAGAGCATTACTTATGAAGACAAGTTCAGCATGAAGGAAGATTTTTCCAGGCACATCTAACTCCAACTCAAATGCACAATTGTTCTTCTGCAGGATCAGAATCCCAAAATCAAACCACACTCATAGGATCTTTAGCTGGAAGAAATTAAAGGCAGAGCCCACGTGATTTGGAGAAGGATGACAATTGCAAAACACTGGGAATCAATGCAACTAGTGGAAAAAATGTATGGAGTAGTCTTTACAAAAATACCAGAAATGGCTGTGATACACACGAGAATAGTTTTCCTAATAAAAGAATCTACTGTCAGAAATCCTATATGAACTAGTTGCTTCCAAAATCTAAGTGCAGTTCTTGTCTTGTCTACCTGATGTTACAATTGCACAGCTCAAAGAATGAGCTGGCAGCTCTTTTTCACAATCCTACTACTCTCTCAAGTCAGTTTTTCCATCAACTAATTGTGAATCATGTATTCTCTTAAGCCCTTCAAATGAAGAGTCTCATTCTAGGGAAGAGAAAAAAATATGCATAATGACAACTCATAATTTAGCCAGTTCTGAAAAACCTGAGAAATAGGTGAAAAGCGATATTGGAATAAACAATGTAAAAGTAAGCTAGCCGAGTCACTTTTGATCAGTTGGAAAAAACTAATTGTCTTAGTCTTGATGATTTTAAAAATATCTGCTCAGTAATATCCTAATGGTTCTTGAAACAAATAGTACAGTGGTATTTGTTGAGACATCTGATTCTGCTTTAAGTAGTAAGGTGGCTCATTAGCTCAAAAGTATTTCGCAAATATCTGAGAATACACAAGTAGCTCTTTCCCGTGTGTTGTCTTCAGTAGCTCTCACTCCACATTTTTTTTCCCCAACTTCCAGCTCTTCCCTTCCTCCACACAACCCCTGGCTACATACAACCAGTTTGCTGCTGAGAGGAGTTTTCCCTGCTGCCAGGCCCCGCTGCTGCGCTCCGGAGTGCCCGGCGGAGCCAGACCCAGCCGCAGCTCACATCCTCACCTGAGCACAGACAGCTTTCTGTTGGCGCACCTGCGCTCACCGCTCTGCGTTAAGAACACCGCTGTGCAGCCACGCGGTGAAGCTGCAGGAAGCGTCTGTGGCCTCCTTCGGAGCGGGCACCGCTCTCGAGTGCGGCAGCCGCCAGACACCGTTATTGTTGTTACCCGCACGGCCCCGAGGAACGCGTGGGCAGAGACCTGCCCCGGCCCCTCGGGAACTCCTTCCCGGTCTCCCGGGCAGGAACCCCCTCGCCGGTTTCCCCCTCCGAGCGTCTCCCCGCCGGAAGCCCCGAGGCGCGCCGGCGCTCGCCGCGACCCGGCCGTGGGGACACGGCGCCCAG
>VZTN01001855.1:246727-267255 GCA_013400515.1 Erpornis zantholeuca | reverse complement strand
CTGCGCGCTGTGCTCGGCGCCATCCGGGTCCCGGCGCGGCCATGGCGACGGTGGCGGAGCTCAAAGCAGGTCGGGCCCGGGGCCGGGGTTGTCGCCGTCGTTGTCGCTGTCGCTGTCTGGGGCTGCCGGGAGGGCGGCCCGGTCTCTCGCGGCCTCCCGGCCGGGTCTCAGAGCTACCGCGGTCGCTATTCGGGACTGCCGTCCCTCGTCGCTGCAGGGACTCGTGTCCCTGGGCTGTGTTTCATTGTACTTCAATATTGAACACATCTTGGTGCAGTAACATCCTATTTCTTAAATTGCCAGAACGTATGCTTGCGACTAAACATATATATGTATATGTGACTTCTCCGAAGGGTTGGGTTTATCTGCGCCGTGCCCGGGCCGCTGGCTGCGATACCTTATCGCTGTGGCGCCGGCAGCACGCCCCAACTCCGCTCGAGTCGGGTAATTAACGCTGCTGCCCACTGCCTCTGCCTTCCAACTAACGCGTCTTGTTGTGGTGGCAGTTTTAAAGGACACACTGGAAAAAAGAGGAGCTCTTGCCCAAATCAAGGCGAGGATCAGAGCCGAAGTGTTCAATGCGCTGGACGACCAGAGCGAGCCGCGGCCGGCGCTGCCCCGGGAGAACCTCCTGATCAATGAGCTCATTCGGGAGTACCTGGAGTACAACAAGTACAGATACACAGCATCTGTTCTGACGGCAGGTATTGGCCATCAATCTGTGTCATCGCTGTAATAGTAATCAGTGATTGTTCGGTTGAATAATTCCATTGATATTATGGAATTAGTAACTGTGACAAGCTGCATAATCTTGTCTTCCCTTGGGGATTAATAGGGTACAAACAACTTCTCCACAGCCCTACTTGCAGCATCCAGCTAAATCATTCCGTTAGTTTTCAAGAAAACTTACTCTCTGCTCCTTTACCCTTGAGGTAAATTGTTTGACAGAGTAGTTGGTGCAAGAGCAAGAAAACTTGGTAACAGCCTGCAAACTCAAATTTCTTGAAATGTCTGAGAGTAATACTTTAGAGAAAGTGTTGTTTGCCTAATGAATTTATC
Source organism: Erpornis zantholeuca (assembly GCA_013400515.1). NCBI lineage: Eukaryota > Metazoa > Chordata > Aves > Passeriformes > Timaliidae > Erpornis > Erpornis zantholeuca. The sequence continues at coordinate 266,196 of VZTN01001855.1, read as the reverse complement.
TTTACGCAGTAAGACTTCTTTAATATTTTTCTTAGATTCTTTTAGGGTGAAGATAAAAATCGTAATGTGCTATTGTAAATTAGAAATCACTAATGCTTAAGTGAGTTCCCTCGAATTACAATACACTGTTCATTATTAATAGTCTAAAAGGGAGGTGTGTGCTCTCATACTCTTTTGAAGTCTGCTGTTAATTGGTGACATTTTTCTTACCACTCTTAAGAATTTCAGGGATTTTTTTTTTTCCCCAGAATCTGGCCAGCCTGAAGTGCCCTTGGATAGACAATTTCTTGCCAAAGAGCTGAATATAATTGAAGATGCAAGTGGAAAATCAGTGTAAGGAAGAATTTTAGCATGCACTGTATATTCTGTATTCTGTATACTAGTATATTTTTCTCTTTAGTGTTATTATAAATCACATATAAATGTGCTCACCAGTTGAAATGTGGCTGATCCCACTCGTGCTCTGATGTGCTGCATTCAGCTTCACGATGCCAAATGCTCAGTACTTCATAGACTTGACAGACTACTTTTGTAATTTCTCCCTGAAGCAGACCTCTCCTGTACGGAATTCTTTCTCATTTCTTGCAAGGCGGTAAAGAAGAAAGTACCCAGAATATCCTTCCAAAAGTGCCTTTGCTGAATTACCCAAAGCAGAACCTGGGCAAACCACCTACTGAGAGAAATCAGAAAGGTGGGTGCAGTGTGATTTCTGCAGAACTTTTACCTGTGACCAGATCTCCTGTACCACGGATGTGCGTGTGAGAGCATTACCATGCAGCAGGACTCAGTGTGCTCCTCTGTGCAAGGCATGCTTCCCTTGACACCAGAGGGCTCTCCCATTCCCCTGAAGGCTCAGCTGGCCAAACTACTCCCCTGTACTACTGCAGATCTGAAAAGAGTCAGTCTCTCTACACTGGCAATTTATCACAAGGTTTTAACCTAAAGTCTCAATAAAATATGTTAAATAGTGGGCATATCTCTGTTTCTTATCTAGGCTAACCTAATTTCTATAGAAAGTTCTTAACTCTTAGCTGTCAGTTCTTTATATGGGCATACATAAATATAAACATATATATGTTTTTTTCTCAGAACATACTTCATATCTCCTTGGCCACAAAAGCTTAAGCCCAAAGTTCATTGCTGTGTAGTAAACACTGCTAAATCTTATTTGCCCTTTCTGCTCTGCTTTTGGACTGGTTACAGTTAATACCACCTAAGCTAGAGAATGAAAAGATTCATTGGTCCAGTTTTTTCTTTCAAAGAGTCTGCTTGGCATATTGCTTCATTTTTTACTGTGAAAATTTATTACTCTCCTGTTAATACTATGAACTATTTGGTTTGTATCCAAAAATTTCAAAAGTATGAGGCCTGAGATGTTATTGACATCTAAAGAGTGAGAAGTACTAACAGCTTTTTAACAGTTAATTCATTGAGACAATGCTGGTTTTTTTCTGCCAGAAGAGGGGGCTGAAGAAATAAAATTTCCATACCAAACTGCTATAAATTACCTCTTTGCTAGAAAACAATTATTCCTATCAGAAATGTCTCCATTTTTTAAAACAAACTGAGTGTATAGGAGAATTGTTTTTGAAGTATGCTTTTGTTTCTGCTGACTCTGCAGGGTCACTCTGCCCTGTTGACTCCAATATAACTTCACATGGAGATTTAACTGGTTACAGTTAGTTATAGAAGTCAGGATTACTCACAAGACACAACAGCATATCGTTTTTAAAACACACAAAAAAGTAAGTTTTAAGGCTTTTAACCTTTAAGTAAATATACTCTGAAATTATATGAATGAAATTATTATGGAATTTTTTCTGTATGTGTTTGTGGAGTATGTTAGTGGAGACCTAAAGGCAGTGTGTTAAAAATACTAATTATCCAGCTCTTTTAATTAGGCTGCATATCCAGGTAATCAGGTCCATTCATAAACTCAACCCAATAAAGTCTGATATTTAACATCTAACTTGCTTTTCACTTTAGAAATTATCTTTCTTATTTAGATGTATAAGTATTCCAGCAGACTGGGGATCCTGATGAGAGCTCTGGAATATGGCGTTTGTTCAGCTTATTCAGTACAGTCTGAAATCTCATCTTAGTAATGCAAAGCTTTTATCCCCTTTAGCTGCATGGAAACATTTATTTGTAAAATTGCCTGAGCTCTCCATGGTGATACGGTGTATCAAAGCTGATAATAGTAGAAGGTAACACTCACACCTTGGACCTCCAGATGCATGAGAGTATTTTTGTCTGTGTTTTGTTTTCAGACAGAATTCCAGAACCAGGAAGGATGGCTGGCACAAGCAGCGAAGAGCCTCTGATTTTACAAAGCATAAAGAGATGATATCTTTCATTTGTTAACTTCTCATATCAGGGTCTGTCAGATTTAATTGAAGACATTCTTTGTTGCATACATTTCTCCAGTAAATCCAGTGGGACCATTTCAGCTTGTAACATCTACTCATGAGACAGGATCATGAGGTCATACTTACTGTCAGTTTAAAAAATGTTAGCAAGGCTTTCTTTCCCCAGTGCTGATGGAAGGAAAACTGTGTAGGGAGTCACATTAGTGAATGCTGTGTCTAGAATTGCACCTGAATATACTGGGTTTATCCAATAAATTTTTACATAATAACTTATCATTTCTGTACTTATCTCTTACATCTTTGTGTCTTATATCGTTGTTCATGTATTTCTGAATAAAAGTTTTCAGTTTTATTCTGTGTGGTATTTGGAGAGTGTTCAAACTAAACATTTTAATCATTGATTTTAAAAAGAAGCTGCAACTTTAAGATAAGTAAGGGAAAATAAATTTTAATAGAAAATTGAAGTGATTTAGAGGGACAGTTGTTTTTAATTCTCCGGAAATGGGGACTATATTTATCTTCATGCCAGCACAGAAACAAGAGAAAGCTTTTTCCATCTGGAGTTGCTATAAATTGTACAGTGTAACACTGGGTATATGGGAGGGGAAGCAACTTCTGGGGTTTTTTCCCAAACAGCATGAAACTCAAAGTCAGACAAAGCTAAAAATAAAGTTGATAGTAGATTACAGATTCCCAGAACTCTTTTTTAGCTGAGGTATTTACATGTTTTGAAATGGTAATTTATTTTAAAAGCCAAACTTGCAGGGGTACATAAAAAATGACATCTATTTTTTCTCTTCTCCTTTTAACAAAATGCATAAATGTTAAATATTTCCAGTGGTACTGAGAAGAGTTTTGTGTAAATAAATCTCCAGTCAGGTCCTTAGAAATCTCTTGTTAGGTAAATGGTACAGTGGAGGGGGGAAGAGAGGAAGAGAACCTGCTTTTAGTGAATTCGTAAGGACCCAGGCTGAGCATGCTGTGAAGTTTTGCCTTTATCCTGACCCAGTCAGCACTGCAGGGATTCTTTTTTCTTCTACAAGCAGCCTGTGCTCTAAGGTGGGATGGCAGAGGCTGCATTTGTCCATCTGAAGCCTCAGCAGTGAGCTCATCTTGGGACTGGCAGCGCCCCGGGGGCTGCCTGGGAGTGTCTCAGGGCTGCTGCCAGGAGGGGAGGATGTGTGTTTGCAAATGAACCTCCACCAAACCCATCTGAAAGCCTTGTGCAGCTCTGCATCAGGGGCAGCTGGGAGGGAATCTCTGTGCCCTCAGTGTTTGCTCTGTGCTCTCGCCTCTGCCACCTTCAGCTGCTGGGCTGAAGAGCCATCCCTGCCCTTTTAACTTGGTTTTCCAGAGGTTCAGTGCTACACACCTGTTTTCCCAGGAAGCAGTGGATCAAATTGTTCCGTATATTTGGATTCTGAATTGTCTTTCCAAGGGCAAAGAAAAAGGCTCTGAAAACACAAAAGCTTCAACCTCCTCTGCTATGCAAATATTTCAGTGTAACCCAAGCCTCTGCTTCTGCTTTCTGCCTTCCCACCATACATCATTCAGATGCTGCCCAGGTGCCATGGAGCTCCCTGGAAAATTAATTTTTAGAGGTAGAAATAAAACGCAATGTTTGCACAGGCTGAAGAAGGCAAAGGGGTGTTTGGTGCCTGTCCTAGCCCAAGCCCACAGCTCAGCAGGCTCCTGTGTCCCCAGGCAGGAGAGCAGAGGCTGCTACACAGGCATCCTTCACTGAGCTGTGACGTAAAGGTGTAAGAGAACCAGAGACAAAATCCATTTAAAACAAAGGGAATCTCTGGCTGTTTTCTCTGGGGACTCACCCATTGTACAGAGGATGGAATTTGGCCTGTTTGCTCTAGGTGTAACTTGCATTTCACCTCATTCTCCAATACCCTCGCAGCCCACATCTGCCCACAACAATCTCTTGTTTCAAAGTATAGTCATTGTACAAGCAAACTAAAGGAAAATTAAAGTGTTTTTCCAGTGATATTTACTGACAACAAAGCTTTGAAATATGTCTATGAAAATATACTGGTCTAATCATATTATTATTGGTCTAGCATTTATCTTGACCGTACATGAAATATGAGAGTATCTTTCACGATGATGACAGACAGCAAGTCCTCTGAATGTCAGACTGCCTGCCTTGCTACTGGGTGAAGAGGAATTGTAAAATCTTTACCATATGGATGCACTTAGCATTCCTTAAAATTTTCAGGTGAGATCAATATTTAGATCAAAATATTTCACCGTCCTAGAGTCACAGGTTCAGGATTTAGAAGAAATTGCCATCTAGGTGAGCACACACAAAAATTATTTTCTCAATTTCACAAGCTGTATAATTGCATAATAATTACAGCCTGGGATGTCTTGCATTAACTGCCCTTATTCTTTCTACTGACAACAGAAAATTTAAAAAAAAAGAGTAAGATACAAGCACATAGAAGTTTAGGGTCTTTAAATAGCAAAATGCATTCATGAATTTTGTTGGAGGCAGAACATTAACTAACAGCATTATGGAGAGAATTCCACTAAAAAAGGCTGTTTGTTGTCTAAGCACATTATCACAAGTGAAGGTGACAAGGAGCCAGCAAAGTCTGGTACGGATATCAGATCTGGAAAGCACTTTGGAAGAATTTAACCCACAAGATTTAAAAATAAAACGTTCTTTAAGACCAAATTTTTGCTCTCCCCTCGAATGAGAGCAAACTGTGTCTCCAGGCTGCAGGGCAGCCGTGCTGCTTCAGAGGCTTTAGTTTCTGTCCCGCGCAGGGCAGGCTTTTCAAAGCTTTATCAGTGAGGGTGGGTTGCTGTTTCCTTCCTGAGCACCCAATCTCGGTGTCCCTGGGTCAGATTTCCGGAGCAGTGATTATCCTTGGGTGATCACTTTAGGAACAGAAGCCCCGAAAGGTTTGCTCACACTTGCAAAGCTCCTTTCAGTAGCAGCTGGCTGAGCCCTGCACAGCTCCCTGAGCTCACCCTGCACCTGCACCGAGCACAAACCTCCACACCAAGGGCCAGGGTTTGCCCCCCAGGCTGCCCTCAGGGCACAGACCTCCCTCCTGGTGCAAGGGCACAGCCTGGCACAGGTGGTAACCCACCACTATAATTAACAGTTCTAATTACATTTGTCATCTTAGAGAAACGCGGTTGGTAAAACTTAAGTAAAAACATTTTTAAACAAAACAGAAACTGCTTACCTGACACATTATTTAACAAACTAACATCACCATCTGTGCTTTTCTTTTTTTCCCTCTGTTGTCTTCAGGTTGCACCATGGTAAGGCAGCTAAAAGTTCACTTCTTTCTTTCTTGGGCCCTTTTTCTTTTCCCCAAGCACAATATTTACAGCGCAAATTCAGTAATGAGATATTTAAGGGCAGGCTGCTCAATATTTTTTTCCAGAAAAGTACTTAAAACAAATAAATAAACAAATCAAGGGGATTTAAACAAAGCTTATTTTTTTGTCACAAACTCATCATCCACTGGGAATCCACAGCTTTCATTTTGAGGCAACATTGGTGTAAAACAAACACCACAACATTCAGGAACCCCCACCCAGGCTGTCAGCTGAGTATATTCTTATATTAACTTGTAAGTGAAGGTTGGAAGCTGTGCTTACACTCACCAGTTGCTACCCCACATGGCTTGAGAGTGCAACTCTTTCAGTCCCAGCAGAAATATTTTTTTAGACTTTCCAGCTCCATTTAGTGTCACATCATCTATCACCCTCCAGCAGTGCTGCTGTTAAACACCCTCCCTGGGCACCAAGCCTGCGTGTGCAGAGGTTTGCAGAGCAGCCAGAATAATTTCCACTCCTTTTTAAGCTACTATTATAATGTGTCTGGTTTTGTGAAACAGCTGCATGTGTTTAAAAGGAATGTCTTAGGATAACTTTGATGAATGTTAAAATGATCATACTTTTCAGAGGATTCCCTTGCATTTCATTGTGTTTCTAATTAAAAGCTAAGTTTGCAATCGAGAAACTGCAGGGAATACAAGTAAAAGAGGGTGAACTACCTTGCCCTGTGAGGAACTTTCTGCTAACAAGGACAAGTTTCCTGGATTTGTGTCATGGTGATCATTTCCCTTGGCTTTGCTCCAGCCAAGTCACACGTGCACAGGTCTGATAGGGCGCTGCTGGGTCCTGGAAGGCTCTGCATGGCTCCATGGCAGCCCCCCAGCACTGCAGCCACCAGCCCTCCCTGTGGCAGGACACTCTGTGACCTCTGGGACTGTGTCACTGCCCTGGAAATTCTGGGCTTCTCCAGCTGAGGCCCAAACTTGACCCTGCCTCTGGTATTCCTGAAATGATGCAGGGCAGAAACCCCAGGGCTTTTTCCCTCTCTCCTCTTTGCCCAAATGTTTTCACCACTGGCCAGAACTGGAAGAAGGGGCTAGAGGTCTATCACACCTGCAAGTTCCTGACCCAGTGACAGCCTCCCCTCATAGGTATTTTTTTAGGATGATGAGACCAATATAAGCCCCATCCATCTTCCCCAGGAGGGTTTATTTTCCAGAGAAGACAGGGCTGTTGATGTCAAGAGAAATAATTTCCCTCAGGCCTGTGCTCTGATCCTTTGGGTATACACCATATTTAGTCTGTTGCTGAGAGGGGGTTGTTTCGGTATTTTGTATTTGGCACGTCGATGGGAATTCCTAGAGGATCCTAGCTTTCCCTTTTTGGGATATCTCCATCCACAGGTCCTACTGCACAAGGCTGTTGGCTACTAGGGGAGGAAGGAGGGGGGACAGCTGGGGCCAGAAGGTTTGGGGGGTGTGAGGAAGGTTTGATGAGGACCAGATCAGCCCCAAAGCCCCGCAGGTCTGGCTCCCAGCACCGTCCTCCTGTCCCTGCAGCACACGGTGCCTGCTCCCTGCTCTGCCCACGGGTCAGGGGCTGTGCCCCACAGCTCTTCGTCGCTTCTCTTCTACATTTACGGAGGTATTTCTTACACACCAACATTTCCAGTCCTTTCTTGAGGACTGAGCTGCCCACAGGATCACAAAATAAACTGGCAAATCTGCTGGGAAGGTGGGGAACAACCCTCTCGTTTCCCAGGGGCAAAGGAGGCTGAAACCAGCCCCAGGCTCCAAATGTCACACAAACACAGGGCAACCCAGAACCACCTGCACCCACACAGTGCTGCTGTGTCAGGAGTATCCCTCTTCGCCCAAGCAGCCCCTGAACTTGGGGACTTGGCTCCCACAAAATGCACTGGGAGTGGGCAGGAAACATCCTATGGGTAGGAAACATCAGTGCCACAGGGGCTGTGCCCTGCCCTTCACCCTCGTAGGCACAGGGCCACGAGGGGCAGCGGTACTGCCAAGGCAGGAAGGAGTTAAAGGTCCATTTGCTTTGTCAAACAGCAGGGAAAAGGGTGAAACCCTGCACTGGTGAGTCAGGGGCACCCCTTTCATACACCTTTCTGAAAGCCAGAACCAGCCTGCTTCCCTAAAAAGTGTCTCGGGGCAGGGGCCACAGCCCAGGGCTAGGCCCTGCTCGGAACGAGGTCCTTGGCTCAGGCTGCGTTTTTTAAGCCAGGTACCAAAAGGATTTTCCAACGGGACGTGGTTTCCAGGGCCCCTCCCCACTGACAAGATTCTCCTCCTCTATATAGGGAGGCTCTGAAGGCAGCCAGGACTTGGGCTGTCCCGGCCGGTGCTGCATCTCCAAGCCGCTCTGCTCCCACATCGGACACCTGTGAGTACGGGTCAGGGCCCTGCTGGGGGCTGGGGGCTCACACCCGGGTGGGCAGTCCGGCAAGGTAACTCTGCACCGGGCACAGCCGGAGCAGCGACCTGGGCACGGGAACGGCTCTGCCAGAGCTCATTTATCCCGGGTCGTGTGTCACCGCCCGGCTTCTGGGTGAAACGCATGGAGACCGTGCGTGCCTGAAAGCCTGCACAGATACTGTGTCGCTTCTCGCCACTGCTGGCACTGCCATCGCTGGGTACAGCCTGGAGACCCGGGCAGGGAGCAGGGGCCGTGCGGGGCCGTGCGGGGCCGTGGGGCACAGGCAGCTCCGCAGGTAAGCTCCGCAGCGCAGGTGACCTCCGCAGGGCACAGGGCATGCCAGACCTGTAACCACAGCTGCCCATCTGCTCCCAGGGCTCTGACCTCTCAGTCCTAGCAAAGGGCTGCTGAAGGAAAGTGCAGCCAAATAAAACAATCGGTCCATCGGCAACTTGCTGTGTAAACGGGAAAAATGCTTAAAAGTTAGAAGAAGGAATGGAAACGCTTTTACGCAAATGCCCCAGCATTGCAAATATATGTTTTTAATATGCTGGGAACAAATTTTAAGCAAAACGAATCTGATAATTTACTGAACTACACTAATTTCAAGGGTGGCATGCCTTTTTTTTTAAAGGGAAAATAAAGCAACCAACTTTTAAGAAAACCCTGTTAAGTAAATTAAGACGACAGTAGATGGCAGTGCAGAAAGCAGCTTCAGAGTCATCCCAGAGGTTCACGGGCTTCTTTCACGTGTGTGTGCATCTGTATGCATGCACACCTATAGAAGTACTGATATTTATGTGAAAGGCATATATGCTTGCATAATTAAGAAGCATCACGAGATATTTTCAATATAAGGGAAATCAGAAGGCTTGCCATGACTATCTAACACGTACATCTTAGTAAAGTCCTTTCTAGGAGACATTTGTTGAACAAGAAGCCCCCCCTGTCCCTCACTGCAGGACTGAAGGATGGACGGAGCTGCTGCGCTCCCGAGCCCTCACACAGGGGCTGAACTGATGAAGCCCCAGAGAAAAGCTCTGATTAAGTTGTCACTTCAGTTTAGTGCCCCATTCTGCTCTGGCCGTGTTTGCTTGGATGTAAACAATGAATTTTATTATCTCATTTGCAATTGACACACTAGTCCCTAAAAGGTATTTGTTTTGAATTTGTTATCATTACATTTTTGCGGAACGGCGAGTATTGAGCAGAACATCTCCATAAAAGGCAGTGTGGGGATGTATGCAGAGATCCCAATGCTTTAAAAATTACAGAGACTTATTAGTTGCAAATCTGTTGGCTTTTAAGTATGTTAATTTTAGAAGAAACCAAGAGCTAAGATAGCTTTCCCATTTGTGCAAATTCTAGTTAAATTATGGCTTATTTGTGAATTCTAATCAATATACAGAATCTGATTTAGTTAATAGAGTGACATCTACAGGAATTTGAAATAGATGATATTTTCTAGATAAAGATAATCTATCCCTTTTTTTCCTTCTTTTCTGATTTTTACAGTTTATAACAGGCAATGACTAGGGCCGATTTCTTTTGAATATGAGAAAATGAATCAAGTGTTTAGTCCGAGTTATGTAGTAACTCACATTAACAAAGATGAGAAGACCTTATTGCAACTGAGGCACTTACAGATACTTTGATTGAAGCATATGGAGAATGCATTACAGAAAAAAAAAACCCAAAAACCAAAACCAACCAACCAAAAAAGAAACCCCGAGCTGATGGTACCTCCAGTTCCAGGTGAAAAGGTCCACGGTGGGGAAAGGTGAAAGGCTGGGAGGGATTGATAACAGTGCTCTTGATAAAGCTCTCAGTGCTGGGGGGCCATTCCCAAATGAAGGTCACAAGGTTAGGATTCACCCCTAGATTATCTTTTGATTATCTTTTTTTCCAAGCAGTGCTCGGTTGGATGATTCATTTAAGTCCTGGAAAAGTAAGAGATAAGGAGCCTGGAAAGAAAGTAGTCAAGGATTACTGTAGCCCAAGAAATGCAGTTTGAGTCAAGCAGCAGGTTACTGCTACACTCTTTCATCAGAAACTACTCAAGAGAGCAGGACTCAATTTTTGAAAAGAATTGGTTATATGTTCCTCTGTTGCAATAATTATTCCCTGTACAGACGTGATAAGGCTTTATGTTGACATGCACATCCTGCAGAGGAAGGGAGAAATGTCCTTTATCTTTTCCTTGGGAGAAAAGCAGTCCCTCCAAGCTCTGACTCAGGAGGCAATTCTGCTTGGCCAATAACCTTTTAATTAAAGTGCACTTCCTGGAAATATTTCTATTTCATCCTTGAACTAATATACTCAGGATAAACTAGTTATAGAGACAGCATTCAGCTTCTGTCATTAACATGGAAAGGAAAGGAGCAGTGAAGATCAGCGAGATATCTCTGTAGTGGGAGAGCAGACAGAGGAACAGAGCGAGCTGTGGAAATATCCATGCATGATGGGGGCCAGACAAGGACAACAAATGGATCAGGTTAGGTCTAATTTGGCACCTAAGGCAAGAAACTTCATATCAGTGGTGTTTTTGTGATTGCTTTTCCTCCTCCCATTCTCAGGATAACTCACCTCTGTGTGTAAAAGTGTGTACTCTTGCACATGATTTGGGCTAAATGGATGAGAGCCTCCTACCACCTCTTGCACGTGGGCAGGGGTCTCCCCTTGTCCCAGCCAGTCCTGTGGGTGAAAACCAGGAACTGGCTAAAGGATAAATTTTGCCTCCCCAGGGCATGTTCTCAGCAGGATTTAGGAGTCCTTCCCTTGGCCCATGTGTCAATCACATGCTGGCCCAGTGCAGCACAGTCTTCATCAGAGATGGACCAGAAGATATGTTGCCAATTGTTAATCAGAAAGCTTCAGCATCTCTTTAGCAGCTCATTAGTCCTCACTAGGACAAATTTAGTTGAGTTTGTGGAGCTTATGTTCTACCCCTTCCATTCAGAAACCTTCCTTTATAATGAAAATGAATAGTGCATATTAATAATTCAATTCCTAATAGCCATTAATCCACACTTCCTAACTGCATTTCCTTTTTTACTACAGTGGTAGTCAGAGCTGCTAAAACTTTATCCTTAGATTCCAGAGGTTCAGTGGTGAACAGTTCTTTTCACATAAATCTATGTTCTCTCCTCTCTGTGTTTCAGAGGAGTTCTGGGATCCGCCTCAGACTGTCTATTCACTAGTTCTTGTAGGGGATTTATTCTTGCCATACTCAAACTAGTCCTAGTGCTTGGATCTAGGGAGTAAGAACCTGTATTTTCAAGTTCTGCAGTTCATTCCACCTTATATACCTTCTTTGAAAAAGACTGAATTTAAAACTTTTCTGCACCTTGCTATGTATGTGCAGGAAGAAGTAGGAGAACTTAGTCAAATAGGGACAGACCAGCTCTCAATTTCCTACTAGAATCTGTGGAAGATGTTTTTGACTTAGCAGGTAACAAAGAAAGGAACTTTTCCTTGGGCAACAGAACAGACAAACCTCTGGGATGTCCCACTGTGACATCCTTGTCAGCAGTTTTAGTGCTGGTTGGGTTTTTGAGGTGGATGGTCAGGATGATTTGGCAGTTTGACTTCCATCATCACTTTGTGTGAGCAGCCTCAGAATAGTAGGATTTGACCCCATGAAGCTCAGCTCTGCAGTTCAGTCTCACTTCTGGTGTTTCTGACAGCAGTAGCTAATTCCTGTTGATACAGAAGTGCTGTCACCTTGCACTTAGCCAGAGGCAGCACTGTCCCACCTCTCTGATGTTTCAGCATGGCCACATCGCTCTCTTCTGGGCACAGCAGGGGCTGAAATGCTGTCTCCACTGCAGCAGCTCCTCCCGTGCTGCTGGGGCAGTGGGGTGGAGAATGTGCCTTGCCTGCTGCCCCTGCAGAGGGAGAGGCCAGGGCAGCTCCTGCTGCTCCCTGAGCCCCGGGAGCTCTGGAGATGGGGCAGTGCTTCCATGGCTCCCCTGCCCAGCAGCTTCCCCCGCGGCCAGCGGGAGAGCTCAGCTGGAGAGAATACCATCTCCATTATTGGAACTGTGCAGCTCCACCAGCCCTCTTGGCAACGAGGGAACATTTTCTGCCTTAATCCACACAGAGGTCAAATAGTTTCCTCTTGCTCTCTTCCAAGAATCTCCTGGGAGCGAGCAGAGAGCCACATCCTACAGATGCTCCCTCCCAGAGCCTTGACAGCTCAGGGCCAGTAGCAGTGCCCAGGGCCAACCTGCCAGGACCTCCCTCTCACACTGCACATTCATGGATTACCTGGGTGAATTCTCCTCTTTGGGATTTCCAAGCAAGGCTCTAGAACAAGCACATTTAGCTTTTTTTTTTTTTTTTTTTTGGAAGACAAGAGAATTTTCAAGGGAGTTAAGAGCTGGGGCATCTAATTTCTGCTGGATTTCAGTGCGATATCATCTAACCTTCTTAGGCACCTCTAGAAATCCTGGTTTTGTTTTTAAGCTTCATGTCATCTTCTGCATGATCCACGTTTCCTTCTCAGACCCCTCAGAAAGTGTGGCCTTGCAAAAAAACCTTTATCTGTGGGAAGGCTTCAGGGACAAATATTTGGAAAGCAAGCTCTGATAGTCCCCGAGCACAGGGTGTCCATTTGGCTACATACCACAGAGCTTGGTCCTTACAAACACTGTCCTGCTTACAGCTCACTGCTGACATCTCTAGCAGTCAGTTCTCCCAGCTCCCTCCAGATTCATGTTTGTTTGAATGCTGTAAATATTAAATTCATTCTCAATAAGGAAATGAAACAGCCTCTGTCTCCTAGAGATGTTTTTCTTGGGCACACTGTAGATGTTTTTTCTTGGGCTCTCTGTAGCTCCTCCCCAGCTCTCCTCTCTGCACCACTGCACAGCAGGTTTCCCAACCAGCACCACTCTTTGTGCCCTGGAGCAAACCACAGATCCTCTGTGTGCTCCTTCCCTCGCTCAGACCTGTGCCCCCATGAGACAGAGCAAAACACTTCCACAGCCCCAGCGTTACCAGCACTGATCTTGCAGCTACATCCAACCTTCAGGTGCCAGAGCAGGGAGCAGCTGCCTCCTGTCTCAGCACCGTGCAAACTCCCCTGGCTCTCACCTGTGGGGCACATACTTCCAGCTGCTCTGTCCCAGTGCAGCTGCATGACAGATGCATCATCCTTCCTGTCCCAGCATCATGGTCCAGAGTATCTTGTAGCTGAGGCAATTTCCAGGCTTGTTTTATTTCTTCTCTCTCATGTTACAGACATTTACCCTTCATGGATGATCAACTCCAACTGTCTGACCCATGGGGAAGGGCTAACTCTAAATTGCTTCTCCTTTAGCAGTACTGATAACAATTTTTTTCTTGCTGTTTCTGTTGACCATGTCAACAGAATAAGATTAATGTCTTCATCTCATTCTTCTCCAAATGAAATGGTATTAAGTGGTTGGAAATAGTCCCTTGCAAGAAAGGCTCCTTTCTGCCCTTGCTGGAACACAGCCTGGGAACCATTCTTCTACTATTTATTTCATTACTGCACTGAGATTTCAGTAGGCACAAAACAGCATTTGGGTGATGGGAAATTTTGTATTTGTCTGAACTCAATTAACTTTGTGATGGGCAGGAGCTGAGGCTGCAGGAAGGTGTCCAGCTGGTGGTCCTGGTGCAGTCTCCTTGCACAGGCATTAGTTATGCCTTATTTTTCTCTGTTCTTCAGTGCAACATAAGCAAGATAAAGTAATAAGCCCAGATGTCCTCATTTGATTTAGTGCCATGAAGCTTTTGATTTTGACACAGTAACAGAGGCATGAGAATCTGAACACTTACATTTTAAAGTATCTAAGCTGGCACCCAGCAGTATCCATGTGGAAATGTGGGATATGACACAGGACCTATAGTGCTTTGGACCTACTGCATGGCATATTTGAAATGTGTTTTGCCTGGAATGTCTTCACGTTTGCCTTCCACTTCCCCTTTAAAGCAGAATATTTTGCTTCCTCAACAGGTGTCTGCTGAGTCAAAATGGCTCAAAAACCTCTCAGTGATGATGAGAAATTCCTCTTTGTGGACAAAAACTTCATCAACAACCCACTTGCCCAGGCTGACTGGTCAGCAAAGAAACTGGTTTGGATTCCATCAGAGAAGCATGGATTTGAAGCAGCAAGTATCAAGGAAGAGAAAGGGGATGAGGTGACAGTTGAACTGGCAGAAAATGGAAAGAAAGTGACACTGAGCAAGGATGACATCCAGAAGATGAACCCTCCAAAGTTCTCCAAAGTGGAGGACATGGCAGAGCTGACTTGCCTCAATGAAGCTTCAGTGCTGCACAATCTAAGGGAGAGATACTTCTCAGGTCTAATTTATGTGAGTAGACCCAAACACACAGAGCATTTCCAGCTGCATGCAGCCCTGTCCCAGGGACAGCGAGGTGGGTGCCACCTGGGACACAGGCCTTGTGTAACACTGCCATGCAAGTACTAACCCCCAGCAATGGCATCCTAACCCAAAAATGTTTTAAATTCACCTTTCCCCCACAATTCTCCTGCTTCTGTAATATTGGCTTCTTGACTTAACTAAATTAAAACACGTGAAGGTTTCTTGGGCAAAATTTCCAAAGAATATTGCTGGCTTGGAAAGTACTCTCTGATAGGTGAACAAAGTCTGAGTCCTGCTGTTTGGGGAAAATAAAATAATAGGGACTTTTAAATTAATTCAATGTAAACCTGAACAAGTTTCCAGTAACTTGCAAAAAGAGCATACAGAAAAGCCAAATCATGCAGTTTTTCTCAGGCAAAACTCCCACTGAAAGGCAGCTGAAAAGTTGTGGTTTGGTGGTGCTTGAGGTAAACCTTATGTCTGGATAAAGGGACAAACCCACTGGAATTCAGGCAAGAGTACTTGCATGTCCCAGTGTCCCACTGAAGCAAAGTCAGGCAGCCACTAAACCTTTCTGTCCCTCATGTTGGTCAACTTACAGATCAGACAAGCCTGGACAAATTATAATTTCTCTACATTCATGTGAGTTATGGCCAGATTATTCTGTCTTTCAGTCCACACAAGTACATCAACACAAGAATGTTTTGACATCGATAACCCTGTAATGTATCACATCAACAGTCAGCAAACAGCACAGGAAGAAAGCCCCAAACTTTTCCAAGGAATTTAGCTGTTATCTTTGGTTTGACATGGAGGATCCCTAGGCTGTGCTGCAGAAAAGTTATCTGCAGTTTCAATCCATGAAAATGTTACTTGCATGACAGACCACCAATGAGTGAGAGTACAGAGCTTAAGTAAAAACAGTAGTCAAGGTCTAATTACTCATATGGGGAATGCTAAATTGAAAAGGAGGAAATGAAGCAGAAAATAAGACAGTTATATGGAGTGCAACAAAGGAACTGCTTACTTGTTCTGCATAACTTCAAAGAGCTAAGCCCAAGATCTTTCCTTCAGGAATGTACTGAGTGCACATTAAGAGGTTCCTGAAAGAAGCTACATTTCCAATCTTTTCGTTATTTGAGTTTATTGGATTTTAAGTTTGCAGGCGAGCACGTGGACCCATGTGCTATTATATCACAACATGCAGCCTTAATGATTAAAATAGACTTTTTCTGAAAGTGTTCTGCATTGCTGCAAGAACTAAAAGAATTAGTAGAAGATTAGTAGGATAAAATGGAGGATTGGGTATTTCTTTGTTGTTGTTCTCAACAACACCCTGCAGAGATGTTCCAGGGTTTCCATTATGTTTTGGAAATATAATAATAATACTTTGTGGAATTTCCACTTTCTACAGAAAGAAGAAATTTATTTCCAAAAGTGGATAATGCAAGTAGAAATCAAAGAGTTTTTCATGGAGGCAAAAATGGAAGTGTACCTGAAATTAAGTTTTTTTCTCAACAGACTAGATTTTAAGATGGTAAAAGTTTCAAACAAATTAATTTGACTTGTACTGCAACAAGTTATTTGTATTTTCTGTAATCAAAACCTGTTTGAAATTGTTCAGCTTTACACAGTGCTGCCCTGCTAGATGCTGACATACCTTTGTATAAACAGAGGGGGCCTCTAAAGAGAATTTGAGTCTCATCCACTTGCAAAACTAAGTGTAAACAACCATCTCCTGGCTTTGCCATGTGTTGCCTAATTTGTGTCCCTTGGAGTCCCACACATTCAAAGAAAACATGACCTCAACATTTTTCTCTCCAGAGCATCACTGACGCAAATGGGGATTCCCAAATCTGCTAAAGAAAAATAATCAATCCAGCTGAAAAAAACCAAACCAAACCAAACCAAACACAACAAACAAACCCTTGAATTTACATTAAATATTATTAAATAAAAAGATTCAGTGCAGAAATTCACAGCGTGACTGCACACTAGAAAAACACCATGGCCTTTTGCTTCATCACAGATAATTAAGATAGAGGGGCAAGAAGAAACATGAGCCACTAACTCCTGTTTCACATTGCTCAGAACAAAAAGAATCTGCTTTATACACACAAAAATTATTATATAAGCATGAATAACACAGCAATGCAACTTCAGTGGATTTGAGGCAAAATCAAGTTCCCTGTGGCTCTGTTCATGGGCATGACTTGTTCAGTCTTCACTCAACAGTGAAAAATGCTGTCTTTGATAGATAAAGCTATATATGCATATTAGAGCTGAGGCTGGACACTTGTGCCCAGACCTAGATATTAACCATGCAGATGTGTACTTGTGCCAGTCTCCTGTAAATCCCCAGCAGCAGCAGCTGGCTGAGGGATACACAGGATCAGCACTCCCACGGAAGGATCCCTGAGATACTTCAAATGATGTTCTTCCTCCAGACCCTCTGGGGAGAGATTCAGCTGGGGATCCATCCCCTCTCCAGACAGGCTGTGCCCCAGGGAGAAGGATTTAGGCATGGAAGCTTCAGTGCCCCCACTGTCAATCACACCCTTGGCCGTGTCAGAACATCCTCTATATTAATCTAGCTCCCCCAAATCCTTGAAAAGCAGATACCTAGAGCTACAATCAACCAAAATAAGAGGGCTTCATGAAATTTCCTGAGGTGACAGATCATACCAGTTACAGTCCAGTTAGAAATGAGAATTCCTGACCTTCATCAGCTCCAGCTTTTCCTCTGCCTTAATAGCCTGCTTCTTGTGCCTCAAAATCAGTTTTTCAAAGGTATGTTACTGTGTGCCTGGGTGTGCAAACAGCCCTGCAGGTGGAAAGTCAGGAAATGCCTGGAAATCTCAGGGAAGGGAGGCCTAAATAACTTCCTTGATTTCCTCTCCTATTATTTTACTTGGTTGGGAATGATTAATTGAGTGTGTACAGTAAATCTGTTCATACTATTTAAAAATGTCTTGTTGTCCTTTCCATAAGGACCTTGGTGGTCATTCTAGGATAAAACTGTCACTTTTCAAGCATGTTATCCTGGCAACACTAAAGATCCTTTTGACATGAGCAGCAGTTTCGTTCTGAACTCCCATGCCGATGGAAATCCAGCCCAGCGACTCCCACCCTTCCACCCCGAGGGGCTGAGCTTGGGGATGCCGAGGATGGCGAGGATTTGAGCTCGATCTGCTCGGCCTGTGGTGACCCAGCACAGCCTGAGCTGTCAGGGGTGTCCCCACCAGCACAGCCTGAGCTGTAAGGGTGTCCCCATCAGCACAGCCTGAGCTGTCAGGGGTGTCCCCATCAGCACAGCCTGACCTGTAGGGGTGTCCCCATCAGCACAGCCTGAGCTGTCAGGGGTGTCCCCACCAGCACAGCCTGAGCTGTAAGGGGTGTCCCCATCAGCACAGCCTGAGCTGTCAGGGTCCCCATCAGCACAGCCTGAGCTGTCAGGGTCCCCACCAGCCCCGGGAGCAGCCCAGATGTTGGTGCGCAGCTGGAGCGCCCAGCCCGGAGCAGCGGCGCTGGATAAATTCCATATAAAGCCTCCGCCTGTGCCCTGGGCCATTGCCTATTAAGGGCAGGAAAGGGAAATCCCTGTGCCCGGAGCCTCCCGGGACACAGCCCCGGCCGAGCTGTGCCCCACAGAGCTCTCCTTCACACACGGCAAGAAAATAAAATAGACAATAATAAAAATTTTTGAAGAACCCCAAACAAACAAAACCACTTCTGCCTAATGTCACAAACAGCGTAGTTTCATTATTTCCTTTTTTTTACGTAAGCCACTTTAAATGTCACAATACTCCTGCGATTATGATCTCATAACTTGGTTTTTTTTGGGGAGGTTCTTTTTAAAATTAAATTTAAAATTAAAATTAAATTTTCTTTTTAAAATTAAATACCCTTGCAAATTTCTTACTTTTAGCAAACAGCTCTTCATCTATTATCGTATGTTATTATTTCTGGTCCAGTTCAATAGCTGGAATATTTAGAAATAAAGGAAAAAAAAATTAAGAACCAACTAAAACCATGGATGAACACCCATCAGCTGGCAGGCAATATTCTTGTTTGTTTATGTATATATTTTTGTATAAATACCTTCATTAAATTCTAAACAAACCCCATTTTCCTTAAGTTTCCTGCAGAAATAGTCATGTAGTGAAGGCATGGTTAGTCTCTCAAGACATCTGTTGGGAACTAGAGTAATTTTTTTTAAGGACTCTCATCAATCATCATTGTTATATGTGTTCATAGAAGCTTTTCTAAAAAAACCTCTTCAAACATCAATCCAAGCTATTTATCTAGGATTTCAGATTACAGAATTTGATGCCTACATGAGCAGATATTTATAGCATATTCTGATAAGAAAATACACATATAAAGAAATATTAATTATATAGTTGTTACCATACCCTTATGTGTGATAAAGGTTTGTACTGAAAATAACTGAAGTTAAGGAGCTCTAATATCAGATCATGGTGTTTCTACAGATTGCTAAGTTCACCTACTTCCCAGCAGCTCACTTACTAGAAATAATTTTTATTTGCACTTGGAACTTGCAGAAATACATAAACCCATACCCATACCTTGAGAAAATCTCTGCTTCATTCGTTACCCTGGGCAGAACACAGAGGAGTGCTGCTCGCTAAAACCACATTGATTCAAGGCAGCCAATGCTGATTCCCAGCCTGGGCATGGCTTGTGATACTAACTCCAGCTTTTATCTGAATTCCCTGCAGACCTACTCGGGCCTGTTCTGCGTGGTGATCAACCCCTACAAGCAGCTGCCCATCTACTCCGAGAAGATCATCGACATGTACAAGGGCAAGAAGAGGCACGAGATGCCCCCACACATCTATGCCATCGCTGACACGGCCTACAGGAGCATGCTGCAAGGTAGGACAGAGTCCCTACAGGAGCAGGGTCCCTGCAGGAGCATGCTGCAAGGTAGGACAGAGTCCAGGCAGGAGCATGCTGCAAGGTAGGACAGAGTCC
>VZTN01001855.1:192333-246149 GCA_013400515.1 Erpornis zantholeuca | reverse complement strand
AGGAGCAGAGTCCCTACAGGAGCAGGGTCCCTACAGGAGCAGGCTCCCTACAGGAGCATCCTGCGAGGTAGGACAGCCCCGGGCTGCCAGCCCTGCCTGGACACAGCAGGAAACACCTGGGAACTCCAGCGAGCTCCTCCCAGCCAGGAGAGAGCTCTGAGGGCAGCACTGCCTTTCTAGAAGTTTCAGAGGAATTCTTTGGCAGGAGCAGCAGTCCACAAACACTGTGACTCAAAAAGGAAAAACAATCCTTTCACCCATCTGTGTTGAGGCATGTGGGAAGGTTTCAAAGTCAAGCGAATAGTTTTGGCAAATACGGGCATGGAAAACGCTCCCTCTGCACCAGTGGAGACTATTCCAAAGTTAGCTGGGAGCGCTGCTGGGTCTGTCAGCAGTGCTGCTCTCTCCCCCCAGGAAAGCAGATCCAAACCATGTTCTGGGGCTACTTTCCCTACAGCCTGAGGTCCTGAACCCCGAGTTGAGATGTGTTCTGTTTTCCAACAAGGATGGCAATGAGCAGTGGGGAAGCAGTCAGGCCCCAGAGGGTGCAAACAAACCCCCAAAATTCAGAGTGCTCTCCTCCTCCTGCAGTCACTGCTGACAGACTGAGGGGACTTTGTTCTGAGGAAAACCATCATTTGGGGATTGAAATGATGGATGTAGGAGGCTGCAGCACCTCCAGACTATAGGGCATGACCAGGTGTCATCTCACATTCATCTTGGGTGCTACAGAAAACCAGGAGCTCTACAAAATGCTTTGAAATTTATATGCCCTCATAAGACTCTGACCCTACAGAAATTCTGGCTGGCAACTATGGCTCAGCAGGTATCACAGGCTTGGGCCTAAAGGTTAGGGCTTCTCAGTTTGGAGTTCAAGGATTAGGATTTTTTCTTCATATGGCTTATATGGCATTTCTTTTCTGGAGCTATTTCAGTTCCTTTATTTGAGTGCATCCCAGAAGGCAGAGCTACAGTGCAGCAGAGGAGGACCAATAAAGCAGCAAAAATATCCTGAAAACAGACCTTCCTACACACTATGTGATATAATCACATTTTAAAAGACTTACTTGGCAGAAGTCACATACGTGTGCTCCAGCTTCCCTCCTGAACCCTGTGCTCTGCATCCTGCCCTGTCCAGGGCTCTGAGCAGGCCCTGGAGCCATTCCTCCTGCAGATCCTTTATTCCAGCAGCAAGCCTGGATGGGAGCTCTGGAAGAAGCTCCTGGCTCCAGCAGATCATTAGCAGTTGTGCAGGGTACTGTACTTGTCCCTAGAAAGGAGATGGGGGGAAAAGAAACAAAAACAGAACTGTAAGCTATCTTTAGGAAAGGAAAAAACACATATGGCTGCAGCCTATGCTGAAACAGAATTGTTTTCTCCTGAAATACTGGAGTTTTCTGCCTTACATGAAGCTAGTCTCAGCACAGATGAGCCTGATCCGAGCAGCACAGGGATGTCTCCCACTCCTCCTCTCCCTGACCATCTCCAGTCCCTCCCAGCACATTCTCCTGAGCAGTGGGAAGCTGCTGGAGCTGCTTTGCCCTTGCTGTGGCCATTAACTGCACTTAGAGCAGCCTGGGTTCAGCTGTGCCTCCCAGGCTGGCTGCTGGAGGAGGAGGCAGCAAGAGTGCAGGCACCTATCGATTGACTTCTTTCGGTGCTCAGAGTGATTTCCCAGCCCTGCCAGCTCTCGGGGAAGCTTTATTCCTCATTATTCATGTGCCCCCGTTGCAATTCCTCCTGGCAGCAGAGAGGAGGGGGAGAACAGGTAGGGAGGACCATGGAAGGAGTAGGTGATCAGCTGAACCTTTAAGAGGATGCTCTTTCCCTGCCTGCCACCCCAGCCATGCAGAGCTGAGCTCCCAGCACCAGCCCAGGACACCCACGTTTTACTTGCACGTGTCATTTTGGAGTCTCTCCATCTCTGAAGAGGGCCCCAGCTGCTTTTAAAGCTGTGCTTTTGTTTGTAAAAACCTACTCGTGTTTTGTGCATAAAACTAAACCAACCCTCAAAATAACTCTGGTTATTCAGCCAAATTCTATTCACGCTGGAGTGGTGGAAGTGGGCGTCAACACGGGTCTGTGTGAGCTCCCAACACATATAGGCACAGAGAGCTTCAGGGGGGCTGTGAGCATAGTTCCAAATGGAATATAAACAAAAGTTCTTACTCATAAACATGGATCAGAGCACTAAATGTTTTCCCTGTGAAAAGCCAGTACTGGTCCTTATCTGGAAACTTGCATAGTTTCTGCTTGCCAGAGTAAAATATGTCTTAGATTCATGAGACTGAGGAGTTACATTCTGGTACCTCATGGCCAGGGCCACTTGGCCCAGAGCAATCAGCCTGTTCAGATGTCTCGGGGATCCTTTATCTTTTGGTGAACCAAGCCTCTGTGTCTGCAGATCCCTGGTGCTGCTGCAGGTTCATCATCTGGGAATCACAGCCCTCCACATTCTCACCCTCCCCTGTGTTGGCACAGACATCCAGCAGAAAACATGAGCTGTGCACACTGCATTCCTCCTCTGCCTCAGAGACTTACTTGGTTAATGTATTCATTAGGGATGATGTTTAAGTCCCATCAAAGCTGTTCTGATAAAAACACTTAGCCATATCAGCAATCTGATAATCAGACTTTCTTCCAAATATGCAGAAAAGCTGACATCTCACAGGACACAGGAATTATCAAAGACGTTGGCTGGGCAAAGATAAAATTTCCACTTGTTTCAAGAGGTTCTGAGCAACTAAAACCCTTTTACAAATCACAGTCATGCTGTCTCATGCTCAGCCAGGAGTGCTGGGTGTCCTGTTGCATGTGCTGATTACCATGTTACTAATGCAGTATGATCGTTGCCCAGGAGCTGTGAGGTGCTCGTTTCCAGCCAGAACAAGACTAAACTTTAATTTTCTTTAATCTCAAAGACTGAGAGTTCTATGAGAGCATTTGTGTGTGTCCCCAGGAGTCACCATGCTGAACGGGGCCCTCCTGGCTGTGTTGACAGGCCAGCTGTAGCTGATTACTGCTACACTTAGAGGCTGCAGTCATCAAACATTTCCCTGCTCCTGCACCCTCTGCTCTCTCCTGTGTTTGGGATGAAGTGGCTCCATACAAAGGGCTTGATCCCCACCCCAACTCTTGCCCTGCCAGCAGGACTCTTCATGCAGCTGTGATGCAAAACTGCTCCAGGTGAAAGGCATCCCTGGTTTTGGGTGTTCTGAAGTGGGTCCCCCCTCCTGGTGCACAGTGTGGTCTGTGAATGCTGCTCACAGCAAGGAGGAGGCAGAGCAGGCCAGGGAAGGGGAGCTGGAGGTGGTGGATGACTCCTTCCTGCAGCACTGCCAGCTTCCAGCAGTGGCCAAGCTGAGACACTGCTCCATGAGGAGGAGTAATTCTGCTGCCTTGTGTCATCCTCCCTGCAGAAACAAAACACAAGGGAGAGACAATACAAATGTGAAAAGTCATGTTATGTAGAAGTAGTAACGAAGTTTTTGTGTAGTTGGTTAGGCCTTTATTAAATTTTCTGGCAATAAATCATCCCAGAGAAGATATATTACAGCTTTCTGCAGATTCAAGGAGATTATTTTCTGTAGAGCCACTTTTATGCAAGCTTGAGTTAAAAATGGAAAAACAAACAACCTGGTAGTTACTTGGAGGTATGGGAGGGAAACAGAGTTCCCAAGGTCTGAGAAGAGGAGGCTGCTGTGAGAAGCCATCTGTTTACTGTGTCCTCAGCAGGACTGTGCAGAAATGTCCCCTTTAGGCAGTGGAGTTATTAACAAATGTAAAGAAGTAGTAAGTGAGTGGGGGAACATGGTTTCAGTCTGGTTTTTTCCTTTTATGGTAAAGCTGCCAACTTGCTGCTTCATTGTGATAAACCATCTGATTTTGTTTGTGATTAAGCAGAGCTAACTGGTCTATCAAAAACAGAGGGGCAAGAATTCTTACAGGCAATCTGGAGGTGCTTGGTGAAAAAAGTAAGCAGATTCCAGAATGAAAAAGAAACCAGTTCCACTGCATGTTTAGGAAAGCTGGTGAGGTTTATAATGTAAGTGTAGGTCTCTATTAAAAATTGAGGAGAAAATTTTAAAAAAATCTTTAAACATCTAATACAGACATACAGGAGGTGGATGATACTCTTCCAGATAGTGTCAAATTTTCTTAAAAGGCATTAGCCAAAAATATATTAGAATCTAGAAGACATATTTTGTTACTTTTTAAGCCCCAGGAATCATGTTTAAGGAGTTTTATGTCTACTACTCTTTCTCTTCTGATAGATCTAACCAGGTAAAGTTACAGACTCACAAAACAGTCTTTTCTACATGGAATAAAACATTCCAGAAGAGAAATAGGATTAATCAAATGGGAGAGCCTTAGAAAGTAAATGAGACCAGCATCAACTGCTCAGGTCATAACAGAACAGGATTAGCCTTCCTGAAACTTTCATCCTTAGAGCTGCAGTTAGTTAGAACTGGTGAAGGAGACAGAATAACATCTGGAATTCTCCCTCCATGGCTGTGCACAGCACCATTTGTCAGCAGGAGGTTCTCCCATGATTAACCTATCCCTGGAGACATTTGGTGCAACTTCTGACCTTCCTGATCCTCCCTCTGCTCTTACATGTCCCCAGGCCCTTCACAGGCACTCACACAAGCCCCCGTGGTGGTCTCTGAGACACCTTGGGGGCTTCCCCCAAGGAGGAGCAAAAGAAGGGCAGCAATGGGCAGCAGAGTAGTGAGATAATGCTTGGCTTGGAGGAGACCAGCTTTTTCTAATGTTCACTGAGCTCAGAAATTCCACTGGCAGCTCAATATCGAGAGTCACTTTTATTTTCTTTATGGTATTTATGGGTTAGTGATGCAATATCAATATATGCCCATGGTTTCTATTTACACAACAATGTATTTTTAGCAAAAGTTCTTCCATGCTCTCAATTTTTAAACTTAAAGCCTAGCTGATATCCTGCAGTGAAAAACAAACATGGCTCACAGCTCCTCTCCTCCCAAATGTTTATGTGGGAGAGTCCTGCTGTGCTGATTGCTGACAAATACCTCCAACAGAAGTAAGGAGTCATTTTGTACCAGTTTACAAAACAAAGCAGTTGAGAGGCACCGTTTGTTGTGTGGTGATCAATAAAGCAGTTGATGTTACAGCTTTTGAGGGACTGGGGGTAAAAGAGTTGTTTAATATCAATCCAAGCCATTGCAGAATCCTCTAATGCTTTTCCTACACTGGCTGTGGGCCAGGCAGCAGTTACAACTTGAGAGCTTAATCAACAGGTTTAAATAGGTTTATGTCATGGTATTTATGAGTTACAGGGTCAGGAATAGGGGTGAACAACCAGACAGGTATTCCTGCAAGTCACCCCACACACTGAGCTCCTGTCTTAACCTCTGAGCAAAGGCTGATGCTGATAAATAATGCCAAACCATACAGAAGCACTGGCTTCTGCCTAATTACCTGCCTCAAGTCTCAGATTTGTAAACTAAGCACACTTCAAAAATATATTTGACCTGCCTGGAAATTTATTTTCTTAAATCAGAGGATTTTTTTGCAATCAGTAAAGGCAAACTGACAGTCTCAGTCAAAGGCAAACTTCAGTGCTGGGGCTGGTTGCTCAAAGCCTTGCTCAAGTCAAGTAGCTGCAGGGCTGGAAATACCACACCTGTCTGAGAAAGCTGCCCTGGTGTCTGACAAGTGAAGAAAACTGTTGTACTCTAGAATGGACCCCAGCAAATGCTCCTTGTGCCTTTTGGCAGAAGAATCTGTGTTAAAGTTCTGAAGGTACAGAGAAACTCCAGCTGCAGATGAATAAGCAGGGAGGATCTCTCCAAGAACAGGTTATGGAGGAGGGATGCAATCCTAACCCTTCCTGCAGCATCACAGAACACTGGACTCTGCTGTGCTGACACCTCTCACATGCCTCACGCAGTACCAATGGAAACTTTGGTACTCCTTTATATAAATCTTCATCCAAAATATGTTTGATGGTCTGTTCATAGTAAAAAACATGAAGAATACTTACATTCTTGTTGATATGATCTTGTAAAATCTACAAAGTATCTTTTTTTATCTTATTCTTTGGAAGATCTCCCAAAGAAAATACTTGTCCTCTTGATAAAAGTTTTCTCTCAGTCTGAAATGAAATGCAGACTACATTATTCAGGTATTTGAACTGCTTTGCTTTCAAAAGGCAAAGCTTTGCAAGACCAGCTTAAAACATTTTAGTTGTTGATGCCTTATCTGTCCAGACTTTGTTTTGAGTGGGCTGCTAGCCATAGTTCATAAGCATAGTAAAAACTTCAGTTTCAGGTTCGAAATTTTGTCATAATCTTCTTACAGAGAGCCTGATCTTTTTGCTGTCCTCATTACAGTTCATCTCTAATGGAATTTACAGAAAATATTTTTGACCTCTTAACCTTTTGTTCATTTTTTGTACAAAATATTTCCATTAGAGATGGTTATTTAAATGCAAGGGCAAATTAAGTAAGATGTGAACCCAGTACTTTTGACTAATCATGGTTGGCCAGATTTTAGAAGGTCTAGGCTGTTCAATGTAAACCCTTATAAATATAAGTACTTCTGTCAGAAAAGCCATTTTCCCTAATTAATGGATTATTTTTCTTTAATCACAGATCGAGAAGATCAGTCTATCCTGTGCACGTAAGTAAAATCATCTATTTCAGTATATCTCAATGTCACAATGTCTTTCTTTATTCAAAATTGATTCAAATTCTGATGCAATGGACACACTTCCCTCACCTTCAGTAAGCTTGAACCCCAGTACCAAACCTACTTCAGTAGACAGACCTGTCCATAAGGTAAAGAGCAGGTATCAGTGTCAGAGGAAGTCTTTAATGCATAAAATTATTTCTTTAAATTGACTCTCTGAACTTAGACATTTAACACTTTCCAGCTGGGGAGTGTGGTTATTACTGCACAAAATCCCACTGGTTTGTCATTCCTGCCTGTTCTGAAAAATCACTCAAAATGCTGAACTGGGCAGGGATGTCCTGCTTGACCCTCAGCTTTGACTCTTGCCATTCTCTTGCTCGTTAGTTGGTTTTATTTGCTTGAATGCCATCAAGAATGCTTTTGACATAATTTTGTGTTTGTTAGATGAGGCATTTTCCCATTTTCCTAATAGAAGATAGGATTTGATTCTATGTACATGCTAATACTGTTTGCAGAGCTGGCACCTGCATTATTTATGGCAGGTGCATGCAATGATGCTGCTGTAATCTGCCAGGTTTAGGCTATCTGAGAAAATGTGGCTACTGACTGAATATATGTTTACACTAAAGTTTTTGAAAAGCACTGCTACAGATCACCACCCATAACATTATTTTTGAGTGCCACTGCTGACCGGAAAACAATTATCACCCAATAAAAATTATATACTGTGTCTGGTACCATATCATAACTCTAACCTCTGTTACAACAAGACTTCGGTATTTGTAAGTATCCCAATAAAAACTCTGCCCCCAAATGAATTAATACCTAAAAGAAATCTAAAATTCCTGCAATGAAGTAAAAACTGACATCACATTCTTCCCAGGATGAAGCATGTCATGGTTATGAAGACTAATTTACAATATGCATTTCCTTCTTCTATTTCTGTACTTTCATTTATTTTTCCACTAGTAAATCCTCGTTTACCTTTGGCCCAGGCTGGCCCCTGTCCCACACAGACACCTGGTGGAGCTCCTGTGGGAATTGTTCTGTCCATAAGCCCACAGGCTCAGGGGGCTGGCTCTGGCACAGCCTCCAGTGGGGCACAGCTGCTTTTCACTGTGGGGACAGAGCTTTTCACTGCCTGCACATCTCCTGCTGCAGGACAGGGCTGCCAGCTCCTAGTGGATTTGCACAGGAGCTTCCCACAGTGCCAGCACAGCCCCATGCAGGGATGTGTGAACAGGCAATTCTTGTGGTTCACTGCTTACTGAAACAAACACTGAAAATAAATCCCACTGTTGCTTTTTAGATGTTTCCAAAAGTGGAATTAAGCTAAGTCTCATATCATAATATTAACATGGAAAGCTTTCAAATTTTCAACAACAACAAAAAAATACACTTTTAAAACTAATTTTCCCCAGTTATTCTCAAATGTACAAGAGTCCTAGTTACACCACAGGCTCACTACCTCACAATGGAAGTTGTTTCTGCCACCTCAGAAATGATAGTACTTCAAGGCAGATGCAGATTAGAAACCCATTCTGCATGACCAATTCTGTTGCAACTCAATAGTTCTAGGAAGAATTTCATCCACCTGTGAACTAAGAGATTCCTGTGCTCTTCTCCTCCTGGGTTTCCCTTGGCAAACTTCTTGATATTTAGAGGCATTGACCCTGACCTAGCCATTGCTCCTCATGAGCTGTTTTACAAGCACATGGCATTTCACCACTGAGGTGAAATCAGATGTTGTCATGTGGCTGTGGTACATCCTTCAGAGCAGGAGGGCCACAACTGTTGTTTGATGGATACTTGTTTATCAGACCTGTCTATGGTCATGGACACTTGTGACTGATTTGATATGTTGAAAATCAGATGTATTCATCAGCTACAGACATTATTCTTCATTATTTATTGACCTTGGAGACTTTTTTCCTAATTAACCCAAAGCGGTTGAGGTTCTGTGTGTTTTGTATTTCATGTCGAGGAACTTTTTGTTGTCTATTTCAAAAAGAAGTTAAAGCCCCAATTTCTATCTGTAGAAAACAGAAAAGCCCTCAGCCTGTGAAGAAGCAAAGAGTTAAGGATGAAAAAACAAACTAAATGTTAAGTAACTTAAGCATTACAGTGTGATCGGATAATTACAAGCAAAATGATGCCATATATGGTAATACTCACTGGGATTCAGGGAAAAGCCAAATGATGGGCACTGCTGCCCTCAGAGAAAGGAAATGCTGTGATGATGTGATGAACTACAAATAACCCCTAAGAAAATGGAACAGTTCAAAGCCAGGGTTTGTTTGAAGAAAGTTGTTTTGGTTGTTTTTTTTTCCAAAGAAACAAAGCTGTAAGGTAGATTTATTTGAAAAGTTTGTATGCATATGTCTTCAAATTGGTGTGCTTGGTTTGGAATTGTTCCCAGGACACTTAATTTTTATCAATAAAACATAGAAATGTTTTAGCACTGAAGCACAGGCAGAGATTAATCCAATCTCTAAACTGTGCAAAGGTCTCGTGAAAAGGAATCTATTAATCTCAATTATTTGTGGATCAAATTCTAAAAGCCAGAAGAAACAGTTCTTATCATGTCATACCTCAGGCAGGAATTGTTTCTGGTTTCCTAGGGTTCCATCAATGTCATTCTGTATTGAAAGTTCTGTCCAGCACTTCTCCACATTTTCATGTCCATTTATCACTGGTCCTTTGGTAGGGAAAATTAACTCCTGCATTTCCTAATTAGGAAAAGAAGCAGAACTGGAGTGGATCCAGCTAAACAGTTTCAGACTCAAAAGAGCTGATAAATATCTGAGGGGGTTTTTAATGTATTGTTCTTTCGTATTTTTAAAATCCATTTTAGTTCAGATCCAAAGAAAAGGAGGTCCAGCCTGGACTGTTGCTCTCCTCACAGCAATAGTTCAGTTGAAAGAACTCCTTTGTTTCATCCACACCCACTTCACCACCCTTTCTGACTGCTGAGCAGGACAGTGTAAAAACATTTTTGTCCATATAATCATCAGAGCCAGAGGTATCTGAAAGACATAAGATGATGTAATATAACAATTAATGAGGAAAATTGACTGGAAATAAGAAAAGACTGTGTCAATCTGCATTTCGAAAACCACTCTTTTACTTTAAGAGAGGGCTTAAGAGTTGTAAATAAACTTAACCTGGAAGTCTCCCAAGAGATAAAAAGTTACCACTGCCTTCCTGCTTCCCAAGGGACACAGACTGCATGGAGCAGAGCTGGGATGCCAGTTCTGCTCTCAGACATGTCCCCATGATGTTCTGGTTACCCAGGGAGCAGGGACACCTCAGGCAGCTCCATTCCTGGTCCCACTGAATTCAAGGAGCATCTGAACACGAAGCTCAGATGAGGCAGGATCAAGCTGTTAATCTGCTTTAATGCCAGAGTTTCAGAAGAGAAAATCATTGTATTACTGCAGATGTTTTCTTTTACTGCTGTACCACATCATAGTTAATGTTGTATTTTTTGATCTTAAAATATAAGCAGACTCCCTGCCAGCTCCACTTCTCATAAGTGTTCAGATGCTGCCAAAGCAAGAAGAACTGCTGTTCAAAAATGCATTGTGTTTTAGAATTCCCTTAAATGGCCCAATATCCACTCAAAATACTACCAGGACAGAGATATAGCTCTGATCATGCATTCTTTGGAGGCTGAAGTCGGGTGGGTTTGGAAGGTGGTGTTCTGGGGTAAATAAGAACTGAGCTGGGTGGTTTCCAGTCCTGTTTTTATACACTAAGTACATCTGCATGGCAGAAGGAGTCCACTGGTTACCTTTTGTGTTATTTTGTGTTGTTTTCTTTCCCCTCAGAGGTGAATCTGGTGCTGGCAAGACAGAAAACACCAAAAAGGTCATTCAGTACCTGGCTGTTGTTGCTTCTTCACATAAGGGCAAAAAGGACACCAGTGTCACTGTAAGTGAGCTCTTCCATCCCCAGTCCCCTGCAGGCTGTGCTGAGCCCCTGTGCCAGCCAGGGGCTGTGCCTTGGCAAGCACTCCTCATATTAGGAGTACACAGCTACGTCACTGCTCTGTGTTTATGGAAAAAAGAATTTTGTTTGACACCATCTTAGGCATCAAATCCGAATGCACTTAGGGAGAACAGAAATATTCATGGCTTTCCATATGCATTGCACCTATTTATATCCCAGCACTAAGGCCTGGGGTCTGCAAGGGCTCGAGTCCTTGTTTTACCCTTGGCCTCTGGCAGCTGAGGAGTTTGGGAAAGCCTGTAACTAACACATTGTCCAACTGCATACAAAAATGTGTACCAGCATTTAAACTTCCAAACTTTTGATTGGATTCCCTAGTAAGTTTTCTTACTAACTAGCAAAGAGTCCCAGTATAAAACCTGTCTTTACTGCTCTGTCAGCAGTAGCAATTTTGAAAGGCACAACTTTTCCTTAGTACTATGTCAGTTCAAAACTTGTAACAGTCTTGCCTGAGAGACTAAAGTTCATTTTCTTACTTTGAACCATATGCCTGCCCAGTTCCTGGAGATCATTACTATGGCTGAGGCTCAGCTGTCTTTGCCCTTCTCAGTGATACAGCTCCAGGTCCTACATCATTTCCAGCCTTTCAAATGTTACTCAAAACCTCTGCAAAAAAATGAAGCAATTCACTTTCACGACAAAATACAGGCTTAATTCAGGAAGACATTTCATTGTGTCCCAAATACAAGACTGGGTCCAAGACAAGTAATTAGTAGGAAAGGGGGAAATAAAGTAAAAATCTCATGGCCACCCCTGTGCAGAGCCTTGCAGCTGCCCCTGCCCATGTGTCAGCAGAGCCAACAAATACAAATACCTTTGGGTATTTGTATACCTTTGGGTATACCATAGGGCTTTTATGTACAGGGGATTCTGCCTCGGGGCAGGGGAAGGAGTAGATGTCCTTTTGAGTAGTATTTTCTGGAATTCTGGGATTAAATTTAGTGGAAATAGTCCAAAACTAATGTTTAATGTTTATGCAAAAAAAGTTATTTCTTCCTGTTGAGTGTCTGGGGGAAATGAACTTGGGGTGCCAAGGCCATCCCTAACTGCAGTTGCTATTGACTCCTCTGGGGAATTAGGTGTCTCAGGATCAAATTTGCCCTAAGACAGACCTGAAGGCAAATATCCATCAGAGAGGAGTTGAGAGAAAGTCTAATTTGTTCTGTACCATGCTGACAAATAGTAATTCAGTGATTAGCACTACTGACACTGCAATTTCAGTCATTAAAATATAATGAATAACAAAATGCACCAGAGAAGAACAAGGGATTTATCATAAAAATATTTGGCCATGTCTGGTCCTGAGAGACTAACCTGGGACTGGATCCAAATCCCATCCCTTTGCTTCAGGATTTTATTTTTCTCTTCAGTTAAAATGCTGTAGGTATGTTAATGGTGTTTGTACCCTTGGTATGTCTGCAGTAGATTGTTTGTGTCTGTATTCCTGGGGTTTTTTTTGCATGGAAACTGTGTACTGGTTATTTTAATACAGGAAAAACAATAAAAATGTTTGTCTAGTGGAAATGATACTGACACTTGTTTTATACCATGTTATTCAATACAGCAAGGTCCATCTTTTGCCTACGTGAGTAACTTAGATTGTTTGATGTGTGTTTAAGGCACTGAGTGTAGATCTGCATGCTATTGTTGCACCCCAAAAATTTAAGAGAGATTTTGTTGAAATATGTTGTATGATATGATAAAAAGCAACAATAGCACCAAATGCTCTCACAAATCAACCCTAACTGTGTCAGGCTCCATGGTAAAGAATGAGGTCTGACACAGGCTGGGTCATCTTTCAAATATCACCCTCTTCTATATCTCTGTGTGTGTTCAAATTGCCATAGTTTGAATTAAATTTCCCACAATCCTGGAAGAGCCACTCAGCCTGCAATTAAACAATGTGGTTTCTGAATGAAATACCCAAATGCCTTCTGTGCTTCAGGTTGAACTTTTTAGGACTGTTGTGAAATAATCCCTAAACCTCACGGTGTTTGGTTTGTTTGGCTGCATGCTTTCCATTTGTTATTGCTTGGAATTTTACATTTCCCTGTAACTGTTGAGAATTGTTCACCACCACAAGAGTTCAGCATGTTCCTAGCTCGCTGCTGTGACGTGTGACAGAGCAATTCCCACTGCAGCACCTGTCTGCAGGTGTGTTACAGGCCCTCCTCCCTGTGCCACACCACAGAGCCATGCTTTGGGAATCCAGGCAGGTTTGCTGGCATACTCTAGGTGTTTCTGTGCCAGGAACATGGGATTTATTCTCTTTCACACAGGTTTTTTTTGCCCCATTCTGACTGCAGCCTCTCAAGACTTCAGCTATGGCAGTGTTGCCCTTAGTTAATTTAGTGCCTCTTTCGACAATCTCTGCAAAAAAGAAAAAATAATTCATGTTTGGCAGAGGCCCCTGTGTTTGGTGGACTCAGAGCTGCTCACAGGGGTGGCTGTGTGGGGCCATAGTTTCATGCCCAGGTTTATGGCACAGCTCAGTTCTCAGCAGCAGCAGGTGGTGTCTGTCTCATTTACAGACAAGGTTCTGCTTTAGATGTCACCATCTGAGTGCAGCAACACCCTTTGCTTATACTGGAGTTTCTAAGTCTACAGAGTGTAAGTGGGCAGAGCTGCTCAGTACAGAGAATCTTCAGGGACTTTTAGGAATTCATTACTTATTCTAGGATTCCTGTATGACCTTGTTTGGAAATTTTCCTTCCCTCTTCCTCCAACTCTTGGGTAGTAAGCTTTTTGATGATATTGTTGAGGTAGCTCTCATCATTGCCACAGGAGTTACTGGACATTCAGGGGTGACATTTAGAAAAAGCTTACCAGATTCGCACACTAATTGGGAAGCACTTTCATTTTCCAAATTATTTCCTAGATTCAAACAAAACATTGCCTTAATTAATAATTAAAATGATTTAAATTATAGCCTATTGTCTATAAAGGACTTTTTCCTTTTCAGGGTGAGTTATTTGAAATAATGCATGTTACCACAGAGTAGCATTCAAAGAATAGTGAGATAAAGTGAATGTGAATGTAAATGATCTCATAGGACAAAGCTTGAATGAAAAGTTCTGAAAAGCTGTATACATATGCAAAGTATTTTTTCAACTTCATTGATTTGCTTAGAAATAGGATTAGATAAATATATAGAATTAAATGCATGCTTGTTTCATTGCATGATTTGTTTCCTTAGCAATTACCAATCACAATTAACAACATAATATGAAGTTGGTATGTTTGCATGAGAATTCATTATCCTAGTTTGAAATAAATCAATGCAATTCCATATTTAACCTAAGTAGCCTTGCATGGATCATTATTAATAGACTTGATGAAATCTGCTTTGTAGCTTTGTGCTGCATTACATTAAAATTATTCTCAGCAAGTTCTCTAATTACATTGTCATTTGCTAGCAAAGGGTCTCAAAAAACTAACTTGGAAAAGACATGCTAGAGGTTCCTTTAAGAATATCCCTTTCAAAAATTATATTAAACTCGAAAAAAAATTGACATTGAATGACCCTCATTTCTAAGGAAGGCCAGTCATGATGCCAAACTGATTAATAGAGTTTGATCTGTCACAGGCAACAGGGCTGGAAAAGGGTCATGTACACAGGGCAGCAGTCAATTGCACAAATAGATAAACACAAAGATTAATCAAGAATGAAAACAAACCCACATGAAATGCAGTATTCAGCAAAAAAATTAGAGTCTCAAATTAGATTTCACCTTTCTCTCCCCCATACAAGTGTTGGTTTCACATAAGCAATTATGAAGTTTGGTGTTAACTGCTTCTGAATGAATTTTAGGGTGAGCTGGAAAAACAGCTTCTACAGGCAAACCCTATTCTTGAAGCTTTTGGAAATGCCAAAACTGTGAAGAATGACAACTCCTCCAGATTCGTAAGTAGGAGAAATCCAGTTTGGTCTGGGTTGGGGGGAGGTAAAACACCTTTTAAAAGCCAGTGTACAGACAGTGGCCCCCTCAGTGCTTCTCTCTAAAGACAGCCTTAAAATGGATCCTTTAGAAACAGCTTAGAACTCCCCTCTGAAATAAGAATTTGGCTTGATAGGAGATGAAAGATCAGGCTCAAACTTGACAGTAACTTTGTCTCTCACAATTCAGCAGTCTGTGTGTGACTTTTCAGAGTCACCTCCTGCTCCAGCACATTTCCACCTTCAGAATATTTGCAAACCAAATCTGTACTTCCATTTTCTTTGCACAGTTGTTGAGTATATATCTCAAAAGGTGTGACTGTTATGTCATGGTTAAGATCTTAAATAGAAAACGGAGAAAAAAGAACAGTTACAGAGCTTTGAGTTAGAATGTTGTGAGCTGAGAGCTGTCATTATCTGATGATCTCTCTGCAAGTGCTGCCTGTGCTCCTTGCAGACTCTCCTCTCCCACCTCTGCTCTCTCCTAGCAAATTTTAGGCATCCATGGGGGTCAACCTTAGCAGAGTGAGCCACACAGATCCAACGCTGTTCCCTCACTGACCTGTGGGAATCAAAGCAGAACAGATGTTGTCCTACCCCTGCTTCCAAAGCCTCGTCCAGTGGGGAGAACTCCCTTCCCTCTAAGTGCCTGAACAAAATGTGGGGGGAAATCTGTACAGAGGGAATATGAGAGAAGTTCACTTCCTTTCAGGCTGCTCCACAGGTTGTCCCAGCAGGAGGAGTTAAGCATGTTATTCTTGGGAGGATGATGCACACATCTAATGAAACAGGCTAAATAGTGGCTAATATTGAAAAGAACAATATTAACCTGAAAGAGCAGCCCAATTTAGATCTTCTCATTCACAGGGCAAATTCATCCGCATCAACTTCGATGTGACTGGCTACATTGTCGGAGCAAACATCGAGACTTGTATCCTTTCCAGTGAGCAGCGCTAGGCTGAGAGGAAGGAAGATAAACCAGCCCAGGGCATGTCTGAGAAAGGCAAATATTCATGAGGCTGCTATAAACAGAGAGGGAGGGAGGAAGTGGCTCTGTTTGTGCTGATTCCAGCTTCTCTTGCTCCCAGGTTTCTGTTTTGTGTTCTCAGCCATGGGAAAGGGAATTATTCCCCAAACACAGCTTTGGAAACTGCACAAACCATGACTTAGGCAATGGCAAGGGACATTTTCATGACAGAGAACTTGTCTTGCCTGGATGCTAAATACTGACTGCTGTGTCAGATGACACACCCAGAGCAGGGAGCTGCACATCAATAACCTTGATGGATATTTTCAGGGAAAATGTACAGAGAAATTCAGCTCAGTCTGACCTTGCCTGCCAAGTGGGTTGCCTGTTCCCTTGGCTATGTTTATGAGCTGGTTTGTTTTAATGAACATATCAATATGTAGGTTGTGTCCTCTGTGTTGCACTTGGCATACAGAAGGAGCTTCTTGCTCCAATAAATGAGAAAGAACAACTATAGAGAAGGACCTTATCCCTTGAATATAGCATCCAACAACAGTTTATCATTCTGCTCTTATTTTGACAACTGTTCTTTAGAAAAATCATGTTTTAACATTTTTGATCTTAACTGAAGTTTTATCTACAGCACTTTAGCTTTCAAAGAGTGAATCACTGACTGGTATTAAAATACTTACACTATTGCTAACTTCATTTTTATTAGCTTATAGTCACAAAAATGGTCCATAAATAAAACTTAATTTATTGCTTTTATACCTACAATACTTGCCTCAATAACTCTTTTTCTAGCAGGCCCACCTTATCTTTAAAGAATTATATTGGCACTTCAAAGTGCTGTGAGTTATCTTGTGATACAGATAATACTAGTTTTATACCTCTGATTTTAGAAGCATTTATGTCTGTTGTGCTTACTGCCACGATTACCAGCATTTGCCCTGCAGTAAGAAGTAGGAAATTGATCTGCTTTTTGTGGTGAGCATTACAGCAATGCCAGAGCTCCTGCCACAGAATTAGACACATATTCATGTTAGACAAGCTCATAGCAAATACTTTGACAGTGCTGTGATGGTTCTGAGGCTGATGGCACAACTAAGAAAAGATTGAAAAGACTGAAACATATTACTGATTTTTTTAACTCACTTGACAAACAGATTTACTTGAAAAATCCCGTGCAATTCGTCAGGCTAAAGATGAAAGAACATTTCACATCTTTTACTATTTGATTGCTGGAGCTTCTGAACAAATGAGAAGTAAGTTCCTTACTAATGATTCTCTCATCTCATTGAGTAGTGTGAGCAATGGCTTCCCTAAGTATTTACCTTAATTTCTGTAATGATGTCATTCAATCCTTTCTATAAATAAACAGCCACAGAAATAGCTATGTATTTTAGCTATAGAAAATAATTTTCTCAAGTGAATTATAAGAAAGTGCAGAGATGTTCCCCAGTCACTAATGAAAACTAGAAACTTAATACCATCAAGCTTGCTAAAGTTATTTTGAAAATATTTGTGCACCACAAAACCCTGAACTCCTCATACAAGCAGAATCTTCCTTTGGTGATAATGTTGGGGGTTTTCTGTTGTTCCTTAGGAGAATTCATGAACGAAGAGCATTAAGTACATGCACTTAGATAAAGCTTTTCTTCTTCTTTTTAGATGATTTGTTGTTGGAAGGCTTCAACAATTACACCTTTCTGTCTAGTGGCTACGTGCCTATTCCTTCTCAACAAGATGATGAAATGTTCCAGGAGACCTTGGAAGCCATGAAAATTATGGGCTTTACTGATGAGGAACAGACATGTGAGAATTGTTATCAACACTGTGTTCAAGATACACATCTGCAAGTGACACTGCATAGCAATGCAAATGCAGAGGTTAATTCTGTCCAGAATAATCACTTTGCAAAGCTAAATTGTTTATGAAAGGGAGTATTTCTCATTGGAACTCCCTACATGTCCAAAAAGAGATTACTGAGTCCAAGCCCACAGGCAATAGAATGTTATTGCAGAGAACAGAGCTTTGCAAACATGGCCATGCTGGTCCTCATTTATATTTCTGTTTCTCTTACAGCTATACTGAGGGTTGTTTCCTCTGTCCTACAACTGGGTAATATCGTCTTCAAGAAGGAGAGAAACACTGATCAAGCTTCTATGCCAGATGATACAGGTATGATTTTCCACTTCAAAATTTAGTTAACATTTGGAAATTAATAAAATAGCAACTGAATAAGCACTTTTTATCTGTATTTTTTATTTAATTGCTATTACCTATGCAGCTCTCAGGTTTTCAAATATAACCCATACTTAAAATCAGCTCAACTATCATTACCTTTTCTAGCAATCTTGATTCCATAAATTAATGAATGGTGAATTTGTTGCTTGGATCACAAATTTTACTTTTATGGCAAGTGTCATCTCTTGTATGTACAACAGAGGAGCTTTTAAAGAAGATAAATAACTCCACGTACTTGCTGGACTTCTCATATGCACACTTACTGACCTGCTAAGAGGCAATTCAGTCTGAAATAAAACCTCACTTTTTTTATTCTAGCTGCACAAAAAGTGTGCCACCTGATGGGCATTAATGTGACAGATTTCACAAGATCTATTCTGACCCCAAGGATCAAGGTGGGACGAGATGTTGTCCAGAAGGCTCAGACCAAAGAGCAGGTACCACATGCACTCTGCTCAGCTCTTCTCCCTTTTGCTCTTTCTCCTTACTCTTGACTAAAGGGAAATGTCCATTTTCCGTCTCATTTCTTCAGAATTTACAGTTAAGTGTTTTCCTTCCTTCACTTACAACCTCCTCTTACCTTTTCCAGGCGGACTTTGCCATAGAAGCTTTGGCCAAGGCAAAATTTGAGCGTTTATTCCGTTGGATCCTGGCTCGCGTGAACAAAGCTCTCGATAAAACAAAGAGACAAGGAGCTTCTTTCTTGGGGATCCTTGACATTGCTGGATTTGAGATTTTTGAGGTATATACTGTGGGACACAAGCTGATTAAACTGATATAGGTCCTTACATTTTAATTACTTCAATATGCAAAAAGAAATACAAAATAGCAAATGCCATTTACGTTCACTCTTGAAGGTCTCTTCCTAATGTCACGAATTCACTTTTTTCCTCTTCACAGATCAATTCCTTTGAGCAGCTCTGCATCAACTACACTAATGAGAAACTTCAGCAGCTTTTCAACCACACAATGTTTATACTGGAGCAAGAGGAATACCAGCGAGAGGGCATTGAATGGAATTTCATTGACTTTGGCCTTGACCTGCAACCTTGCATTGAGCTGATCGAAAGACCAGTAAGATTCTCTCTCTGTAGGTGGGATACTGCATAGGAATCAGTTATGTGTCAGGACAACAGGAGAGCCTTTATTTCCTGGAAGGATTTGTAACCTCAGGGGTGAAGAAGGTGGTGCTCTGTCTCTGCCTGTGGTGATTCTGATCCGATGCTGCTCCCATTGCAGACCAACCCTCCCGGTGTCCTGGCGCTGCTGGATGAAGAGTGCTGGTTCCCCAAGGCTACTGACACATCCTTTGTGGAGAAACTAATTCAAGAACAAGGCAACCATCCCAAATTCCAGAAGCCCAAGCAACTCAAGGATAAAACAGAGTTCTGTATAATGCACTATGCAGGAAAGGTACTGGACAGATTGAGCTATTTTGACTTAGGGAACTTCAATTCTTTGATACCCAAAGGATCAAAGAGAAACATTCTGGTACCTGCATTGATGAGACATGGCTTTAATTACAAAATGTGCTTATTAAGCGCTTTAATTATACAACACATGAAATAAGATTTGCAAATCATGGTTGTGCTAAGCTCAGAAGAAAACAAAAATAACCAGCACCAAGGTTATGGAAAATCCAAGTAATTTGGATTCTTTCCTAGCAAGCAGACTTTTTAAATCATTAGTACATGTGAGAATACTCAACCCTCAACCCTAGAAAGCTTTGCACATTATTTGTCTGATTTTGTTTTAATACAGTGTGCTGTGTTCTTGGACACTCCAGATTTCTTACCAAGAACAGATTTTTGATGTGGCACTCACTGTTCCCTGCAGGTTACCTACAATGCAACTGCCTGGCTGACAAAGAACATGGATCCACTAAATGACAATGTGACTTCTCTGCTGAACCAGTCTTCAGACAAATTTGTAGCAGACCTTTGGAAGGATGGTATGAATCACAACTCTAAATCGGTGATGGGGTTTAAAGAGAGAAACTCCTACCAGAACTTTCTGACAGCCATCCCTTGCTGGCAGCACACAAGTGTGAACATGATAAGCATAGAAGAGACTGAACTAAGAAATAAGAATAATGTGTTCTAAAGACATGTTCATGAAAAACTTCATTAGAGAATTTTAAGCACTATCAAAAATTTTCCTTAATATTATTCAGCAGCAGAATAAAAATTATTCATCACACTGTTATAATGTTGCTGGATATGTAATACTGTATACCTCATTTAATACAGTTTATTGTTAGGTTTTATGAATCCTCTCATATAAGTTCTCTCACATACAGTTCTATTTAATTCATGGACATAATAAAGTATATCCTGGGTATTCAGTTGCTCCATTCTGTCACTACTTAACAAAATCCACATTTTCATCTTTGACAGAAGTAGACTATTTACCCAGAAGGGCTTCTAGTACAGAATGCTTCTCTTGCATAAAAAATATCCTGGTCCTCTTTGGCAAGCTGCAGTGTAACAGTGCCAGTGATGGTGAATGTGAGGCAAGGACAGTTTACAAACTGTTCCATTCTTTTCTCTTTCAGTGGACCGTATAGTTGGGCTGGACCAAATGGCCAAGATGAGTGAAAGCTCACTCCCCAGTGCCTCCAAAACCAAGAAGGGCATGTTCCGTACGGTTGGACAACTCTATAAGGAGCAGCTGACCAAACTGATGACCACCTTAAGGAACACCAATCCCAACTTTGTCCGTTGCATCATTCCAAATCATGAAAAAAGGGTAAATTTCAGATGCTTGGTTTTCGGACTCCTGGCACATTACTGCTGTTGAGCTGCTCGCTGCACGTGGCAGAGTTGGACCATGTCTTCAAACACAGATATGTGGACGATAACATTTTTGTAAATTTATGCTGAAAGTACCTTCTGTTGCCCTTTCAGTCTGGCAAACTGGATGCCCACTTGGTGCTGGAGCAGCTGCGCTGCAATGGTGTCCTGGAAGGGATCCGTATCTGCCGCCAGGGATTCCCCAACAGGATCGTGTTCCAGGAGTTCCGCCAGCGGTATGAGCCCCTCAGCCCTGGCCCCAGCAGAGCTCTAACACCTCTCTGTCTGAGCAAAACCCCCCAGAGAGTTTCCACCTCCCCTAACGTAAGCGTCTTTTGGCAGATACGAAATTCTCGCTGCAAATGCCATTCCTAAAGGATTCATGGATGGGAAGCAGGCTTGCATACTCATGGTGAGGAAAGCGTTTTTGATCCTATTGATAATCAGGCCTGTACTTCTTATATAAACATGTTGAGACTGAAATGAGAAGTGATTTTGAGTACCCTAAACCTCAGCACTGCAGTTAACAAGTATCCCTGTTTTCCTCCAGATCAAAGCACTAGAGCTCGATCCCAACTTGTACAGAATTGGACAGAGTAAAATCTTCTTCAGAACTGGAGTTCTGGCTCACCTGGAAGAAGAGAGAGATCTGAAGATCACAGACGTTATCATCACCTTCCAAGCTATGTCCCGAGGCTACCTAGCAAGAAAGTAAGAATATGTGCTAACAAATAGCATGTCTTCTGCAGCAGAGTATCTGCAGGGGCCTTTAGTTTTCCATAAAACAAACTGAAGATATGGAGACATTTCATTATTATTTTACTGCACTAGAACTCGTGTCCAATGAAGGTTTCACTTCCTGCCTAGAAGAGGCTGATTAATGTAATTACAGGGAAGCAGTTACCTTCTATTCTCAGACTGAACCAATTTTCTTTACATTTTTAATTGCAGAGCCTTTGCCAAGAGACAGCAGCAGTTGACTGCAATGAAGGTTATCCAAAGAAATTGTGCTGCTTACCTGAAGCTGAGGAACTGGCAGTGGTGGAGACTGTTTACTAAAGTGAGTGACTGCTATCAGTAAATCCCTCCTCAGTTGTCCAAAATAAATGAAATGCACATGATACCAAGGTACTTATTGTCAGGCACATGATACCAAAGTACTTATTGTCCTTGTTCCAAAGGCCAGTGCAGCTGATGGCAAGAGCCTCATTAATTTCACAAAATTTGGGGTTAAAGATACTCTGGATAGTTATTATAATGCCATGAACATTAAAGTTAATTCTAGCTTGAGAAGAAAACAATCTAGTTAAGCAGAAATTCATAAAAGATTTTGAATGTTTGGGTACTTTTTAAATTGCCACAAAATGAAATAATTTCACAGGGGTGGCTAATGAGAACACAGAGTAAAACTGAATTTTCTGAACATCCAGAGTGATATATCTATGGGGAACCCAGTAGCTCAGGAATTCCTAACTGGGACACTAAACATCTTCCTGCTGGGCACCCACACAAATTGAGTCTATTCTCCTATCAAAGAAGCTTGGGTGTTTCAAGAATGGTCTTCAGTTTGGACTCAGACTTCACCACTTGGATTGACAGCAATCTCCTCTGCAACGAGAAACAGGCAGTGACACACACCTGTGTGCACATTGCCTTTCTGTGCAGAAGGTGTAGCTTTTGTACATTATCAAGGGATGAACACAGGCCTGGAGCCGTTCCAAAAGTGACACTTTCAGAGGCAGAGGTGCTCACAAGGTGCCAGGAACTAACACAGAGACAGCCAAGAGCAACACTGCTGTGGCTCAGGGCTTTAAAGGTGTTCACATCAAGCTTGGCTGGGCAGTATTTGTCCAGTCTTGAGCAATGGCAGCACTACCATCAGTGCCAGTCAGTCCTTTAAGCACCATGCTCAGCAGCACAAATACTGACAGGAAACATTCCTAAAGACCTTTTCTGTTTCCAGGTGAAACCACTGCTGCAAGTCACCCGCCAAGAGGAGGAAATGCAGGCCAAGGACGAAGAACTACAAAAAACTAAGGAAAGACAACAAAAAGCAGAGAGTGAATTGAAGGAGCTTGAACAGAAACACTCACAGGTGATTTACAGCTCTGAGCCTTTAGGAAACACTAGCTGTTCTTTCACCATGCCTAGAAGCTGTTACAATAAAGGTGTCTCTCTCCTTTGCACTCATGCTTGTCTTCATAGCAATGGTGCAGAAGAGCAGCTCAGTGAAGGTCAGCTCCCAGGCACTTCAGCAAAGACCCAACATCCACAGGAGAATGTGGGGCAGAGCTGCCTGCCTGTACCCCAGCACTGTCCAGTAACACAGCCAATTCACACTCCAAGCCTTAACTTCCTCTCCTTGTCATTCGTGCAGCTTGTTGAAGAGAAGAACCTGCTGGCAGAACAGCTTCAGGCAGAAACTGAGCTGTATGCTGAGGCTGAGGAGATGAGAGTCCGTTTAGCTGCTAAGAAACAAGAGCTGGAAGAGATCCTGCATGAGATGGAAGCCAGAATTGAGGAGGAGGAGGAGCGCAGCCAGCAGCTGCAGGCAGAGAAGAAAAAGATGCAGCAACAAATGCTGGTAAGGAGGGATAAGTGACAAATACAGACAAAACCTGGATGTCACTGAGAAACAATGGAGACTGGCAAACCTCAGACCCTAGGCCAGTGCTTGCTGCACACTCCTCTGTAGCATACACTTCTGTGCCACTGAAGCAAGGACAACCAACCAATGCTCTTTCCTCCAGAGTTCTCTTCTTCCCCATCTCAATCTTAAATAATCTTTTCTCTAAAACATTATTTTAACAAATCTTTCCTTCTGTGTTGTCAAGTATTGCAGACTGTCTATTTCTTCATAAAAACAACAAAGTTTACAACACACAATACTAAACATTAAACATTTCTTAAGAATTATGTAAGTGGTATTTTATTTCCAGAATTCATGTTTTGTGGGTCTCTTTTTCCCCCCTCAAAGGACCTTGAGGAACAGCTGGAAGAAGAAGAAGCTGCAAGGCAGAAACTGCAACTTGAAAAAGTAGCAGCAGATAGCAAGATAAAGAAAATGGAAGATGATATTCTGATAATGGAAGATCAGAATAACAAGCTAAGCAAGGTCAGTGTTCTGAGTCCACTTTCTTACTCTGAAAGCAGTGAGAGTTGAGAGAAAACCTTCTCTTCCACTAGAACAACAGACTACTCTTGACTGTCTAATCCCATGGATGTACAGTGACACCAGGCCATCTGGCCAGCCTCATTCAGTGCTCATTTAAACAACTCAAAATTGTGTAAAACTACTGTGTTTGAGATCTGCTGTAGCAACAAAATCTTCAAGCAAAATGTCCACAGCAGTCAAGCA
Organism: Erpornis zantholeuca; assembly: GCA_013400515.1. Classification (NCBI taxonomy): domain Eukaryota; kingdom Metazoa; phylum Chordata; class Aves; order Passeriformes; family Timaliidae; genus Erpornis; species Erpornis zantholeuca. The sequence goes on along the minus strand of VZTN01001855.1, from coordinate 222,165 downwards.
CAACCAGTGGAAGACATATCTTCTTGTCCTAGAGCAGACAAAATAATTCTCTTGGTTTTCAACTAATTTTAAACAAACTTCATGATTAAAACTGGAAATAAGTATTTCTTCCAGTACTTTTGAAAAGGGAATGCTCCTGTGAACTGGGCCCTGTACTTAGCAGCTGTCAGAGAGAGCACAAGATTCTAAGAGCAGCAGACTTAGAGAACATGGAAGTCACAGACACCACAGCTCCTCTGTAACTGAAAAACTGAAATATATCACTCCCATCTCAAGAAATACAGCATAAAAGGACAGTCTCTTGGACAGTTTTGGTTGGCAAAGAGTTGATCTATGATCATCAATGACAGACACTTTTGCTAACAGAAATATTTTATTTTTCTTAAGGAAAGAAAACTCCTTGAGGAAAGAATAAGTGATCTAACAACAAATCTTGCAGAAGAAGAAGAAAAAGCCAAAAATCTCACAAAGCTCAAGAACAAACATGAATCTATGATTTCAGAACTTGAAGGTAACATGAACAATAGTTTCTTGGGGGGGTTGGAGAATTTCTTTTTTTTCCTTGGCACAGAACAAAAAAACCTTAACAGAATCTGATGAGAACTTTAAAAAAATCTGTGGCGTTTCCCAAATTTTTTATGATGAAGCCAATTTGGTGATAATGACCAAATCCCCATGGTGCCAAACCACAGAAACCTTTTGTTTTTTACTGCAAAAGAGTAGAGAGAAAATTAAGGGAAAAAAATGCTTATTTTGGAGAAAGATAAAGAAATGCCTCCTTAGGATAGGTAGAAATAAGGCACTGCATGTTGCTCCAAAAACACAGTGGCTTGCAGTTAAATGTATGGCCACACTGGAGGCCAGAACCATTTTTTCCCTAAGTCTGAGGTCAGATTAAGGACTCCTGGCACTTCCACAGTCCAGTGACCAAAATCCTTCCTTCCTCAGTGCGGCTGAAGAAGGAAGAGAAGAGCAGACAAGAACTGGACAAAGTTAAGAGGAAGCTGGATGGGGAGGTGAATGATCTACACGAGCAGATTGCAGAGCTCCAGGCACAAATTGCTGACCTGAAGGCACAACTGGCCAAGAAGGAGGAAGAGCTGCAGGCTGCTCTGGCCAGGTACTCCCTCCTGGCCCTGCACATGGTGGAGAGCCCAGGCTGGAACACATCTTGTCCCTTCCCAGACACTGAGAAGCTGCAGCCATGAATCACATCTCTCAGTTCATCCCTTCTGTGTGCTTCCCCATTTTCCAAATGTCCTTCTGTGAAAAATAATTATTGCTATTGCTTGTCCATAGAGAAATAATTTATTTTATTAAATTACCCCCAGGTATCAATGAGAACTCCTCTTCCCATAGGCGAGGGCAGTGCTGTCAAGTACCATGAAATATAACAACCTACTTCATAGGCATCAGGCAAAAATTAATTAAGAGTCTTACCTTGATGCACTCCAGAATCTCAGTGAGTTTTCTGTATAAATTTAAAAGGGAAAGCACTCAACCAAAACTTGCTGAATCAACTGATCAGCATCTCCAGACACTGCATCCAGATAAAGTACAGCTGTCTTACCTTTTTTGCACCAGTCCCCCCTTTCTTTGGCACTTTCTTGCAGAGAACCTATAAATCTTTAGTGTCTACTGCACTTCTCAAAGTGAAATCATTATTACTTTTTTAATTTATAAAATGAAATGCTCTCTTCTCAAAAAGGCTTGAAGATGAAACTACTCAGAAGAACAATGCCCTCAAGAAGATCCGTGAATTGGAATCTGTCATTTCCGATCTCCAGGAAGACCTGGAGTCTGAAAGAGCTGCAAGAAACAAAGCAGAAAAACAAAAGAGAGATCTCGGTGAAGAGCTGGAGGCTCTTAAGACAGAGCTTGAGGATACTTTGGATACTACAGCCACCCAGCAGGAGCTCAGGTAAGGAGGTGTAGCCCAAGGGGCACAGCAGTGTCACCAAGCTCAGTGCAGTACTGCCCACGGGCTGTGCAGGAGGGCTCCACTGATGAGTGCCACCTTCCAGAGCAAAGCGAGAGCAGGAGGTCACGGTGCTGAAGAGAGCTCTGGAGGAGGAGACTCGAACACACGAAGCCCAGGTCCAGGAGATGAGGCAAAAGCACACTCAGGCTGTGGAAGAGCTCACAGAGCAGCTGGAACAATTTAAACGGGTAAGCAGAAATCCATCTCATTGAAAACTGTCTCCTAGGAAACACGAATTCCTCTTATCATTCACCTTTCTTCACTTCTTCACATACTTGTAGGCTAAAGCAAACTTGGATAAGACCAAGCAGTCACTGGAGAAAGACAATGCTGATCTGGCTAATGAAGTCAGGAGCCTGAACCAGGCCAAACAAGATGTGGAGCACAAGAAGAAGAAGCTGGAAGTACAGCTGCAGGATTTACAGTCCAAATACACCGAGGGAGAGCGTGTTCGGACAGAACTCAATGAAAAAGTCCATAAGTTACAGGTAGGAAGGAGTTTCATGTTTTGCTGTGACACCATGGGACTGAGCAGTCCAGTTCATACTGCCCTGTGAGGGGATACCTAGAGAGAGGAATTACGGCCCTGCAGACAAAATGCCCATTTTTTGGTCACCTTAAACTGCTACCTCAATTACCACACAATTAACCAACTACAACCACTCCATCTCATGGAACAGAGAGATTTTAGCCTCACCATCCCTCTGTACGTGTTGCAGTCTGCAATGCCATCACTCATTCAGTGACCATGATGCAGATCCAACAGTTTCTTTCTGTTTGTTCTTTTTTGGGTGGGGAGTAAAACTGACAGGAATGTGGCTTTTGGAAATGTATTAGACAGTTATGAAACACAGGTGCTCAAAAAAGATGAGAATGAAAGGAGAATGCTCACTTATCTATAATTTTAAGCTGGTGAATAAATAAGAAAATAAAATCAAAATGCATCAATTTCTGTCAAACTTGGAAGAGGAAGGAAAAATCCACCCAAAATCTCCATTCTCCTTTGCAATTCATTGTCAATAGTCATGAATATGACTAGGGTTTGATATAGAGTAATAAATACTACAGTAAACTAGAAAAAAATGGCATTAGTTAAGATTTCAGACAAATCCAAGGAAACTAAGGTTTGAGGAAGATTTCAAAGTTTTGCAAAATAACTGAGTTTATTCTTTGTGGTGTCTCACAGGTAGAGGTTGAAAATGTCACTGGTTTGCTCAATGAAGCAGAAAGCAAGAACATCAAATTGACCAAAGACGTTGCAGCCTTAGGATCTCAGCTACAGGATACACAGGTAAGCTTGCATCCAAGAACAGCTCACCTACACTATTCATAAAATGCACTCCAGAAAGAGCTAAGCTAATGAGAATTGATGTGGTGCCTGCAGGAGCTGCTCCAGGAAGAGACGCGGCAGAAGCTCAATGTGTCCACCAAGCTCCGCCAGCTGGAGGATGAAAAGAACAGCTTGCAGGAGCAGTTGGATGAAGAAGTGGAAGCCAAACAAAATCTGGAGAGACATATTTCAACACTGACAATACAGGTATCAGTGCCATAGTTAAATCATTAGCTCCATCACTGGGAGTTTCGGTAGCAGTTCCAGAGGATCTGTGGGATTGTCCTGGCACGGCACACAGACCCTCAGGGAATTGGTGCTGTCAGCCCAGATGGCACCAGTGGTGCTCCACAAGGGAGGCAGCAGTGGAGCCTCCCTGTCCTTTAGAGCCATCCCTAGGACAAGTACAAATGCAAGGCAGCTCCACAGACAGTCCTGCACACGAGGCCTCTATGAGCATCCTGGGTCTGTGCTCTGCCTCCCTAATGAAGGCTGGGCCATGGGTAACCATCACCACCTTCACACAGCTCAGACCAGGAAAGCATCAGGTCTTAGTTGTCTCCTGGCCAAGTTTTGTTGTCACAGCTACAAAGATTTGTCTTCTGAACTCAAATTTCAGCTCTCTGACTCTAAGAAGAAGATACAGGAATTTACCAGCACAGTAGAATTCATGGAAGAAGGCAAAAAGAAACTTCAGAAGGAAATTGAAAGTCTCACACAACAGTTTGAGGAAAAGGCTGCTTCTTATGACAAACTGGAAAAAACCAAGAACAGACTCCAGCAGGAGTTGGATGACCTGGTGGTGGACTTAGACAACCAGCGTCAGCTGGTCTCCAACCTGGAGAAGAAACAGAAGAAATTTGATCAGGTATGGATTTAAGATTCTCCCTTGCTGTGTTTTCATCTGTCTGGAATTCAGAGTGTGCACTGGGATAAGGGGACAAAAAAATTTACTAAAATTTAATTATACAAACAGTGGTTAATTTTGTATTTATATGCCTTTATCAAAAACTTTATCTTCTCTGTCATTAACAACTGTCAAGACAGCTGCAATAGAGAAACCCTATTGCTAATGACTTCCTGTATTGACACTACCTTTTTACAGATGCTAGCTGAAGAGAAGAACATCTCCTCAAAATATGCAGATGAAAGGGACAGAGCAGAAGCTGAAGCTAGAGAAAAGGAAACAAAGGCTTTGTCCTTGGCTCGAGCACTTGAAGAGGCTTTGGAAGCCAAAGAAGAACTGGAGAGAACAAACAAAATGTTGAAAGCTGAAATGGAAGATCTTGTTAGCTCCAAAGATGATGTTGGCAAGAATGTAAGTTTTGGCCTTAGAAACACCTCCACAACAGTAACTTAAAATAACAGTTAAAAAAAGAGATCATTGTTTTCAGTGTGGGAAATGCTCTGCAGCACACAAATCCATTCAGCAAGATCACTATTTCATACAGAATTCAAAGGTTATTCCATTTGTGTCCAAACTTTCAAGGCACTTGGCAAAGTAACTGTAGGCTATGTTTATTTTTAACATAACTTCAAGCATGAAGAAGACTTTAATTGATTTCTAAGACTGGAAAAACATTAAAGAGATTCTAAATAATGTACTGGTTTATTACATTTCTTTGAAATTCTAAACTCTGCAAATCTTATTTTATTAGTTATATTTGACTTTGCCACCTGCCTTATATTCACTTATATAACTGCAGCAAATTTCCACTTACACTTGGCCAATCACTTCTTTTATTACAGGGATGTGATTACATTACCTCTAATACTAAATAAATTAAATTATGATATTTGACTAGATTAAAAACAAAAGATTGGGATAAAGAGAATCTCATTATTTTAAGACAGTTTTGCAAGTGTACAAAATAAAGCTTATTTACCATTTTCAGTGTAAATTATTTAATTCATTGTTCACAGCTACTGGTTCAAATGTGGCCTATACTGTGTATAACTAGAATTACTTTTATTTCTCCTAACAAGTCTATTAAATTCTCATTGCTTGGAAGGTTCATGAATTGGAGAAATCTAAGCGGACCCTTGAGCAGCAAGTAGAAGAGATGAAGACACAATTAGAAGAGCTAGAGGATGAGCTACAAGCTGCTGAAGATGCCAAACTCAGGTTGGAAGTTAATATGCAGGCCCTGAAAGGCCAGTTTGAAAGAGATTTACAAGCCAGAGATGAACAGAATGAGGAGAAGAAAAGACAACTCCTCAGACAGGTACCAGTCCCTACTATTGCCTTTGTAATTATCTAACCAAGTCAGTTGAAAGGCCCCAGCCTAATGCCAGTATTAAAAGCACCTGCTGACTATGAGAAAAAAACTCATTACATTGCCTTGTACTTGGTGATTTAAAAAAAAAAAAAAAGAATAAAGGGTTTATTGTAGTGAAAAAGGCAGGGGGGTTTCCCTGTTTCAGTAGCAGATGCACAGTTACCAGTAAATCTACAACCAATTCAGTGTAAAACATAGGAATTGTTATTTCTGACACAGTCAGAACCACCTCCCATGTATGCTCAGTGCAAGTGAAAAAGGACAACTTCTAATATATCTGTCTTCCCAAGGTACACTGAATACATACAAAAGCACTGGAGATGAAAACAGACAGGATAAAACTTACTTGTATAGAAGTGTTGTAACAGCAAGCACAGCTGCGGTAGTCATCATCTTGTAACACACTTATTTCCATGAATACAGAACCCAAATTGCTGAGTCCTTTCAAAAACCTTTCATTTTGGGACAAAATGGAAATCTGTTCTAACTTCCATGGGGTCTGTATACACTATTCAGCCTTGCACAGAGTGTTTAAGAGTGACCAAGGACTTCCCTAAGCTGACCTTGTTTTCCCTCACGATCAGCTCCATGAATATGAAACGGAACTGGAAGATGAGCGCAAGCAACGTGCCCTGGCAGCTGCTGCCAAAAAGAAGCTGGAGATGGATGTTAAAGACCTGGAGAGCCAGGCTGACTCTGCTAATAAAGGTCGGGAAGAAGCCATCAAACAACTTCGCAAATTACAGGTATGTCACCCCAAAAATACAGCTTTTCCCACTGCTGTGTCTTGTACAGCCACAATACAAAAGTTAGGTGACATTTGTGAACTCAATGCCCACTACAAATGATTGCTCAGAGGGGGAATTTTAACTAGACTCCCACATTCAAATACCAGTATTTTAATGCTCAGTTTGAATGACAGTAGAAAAATTCACAGGGCAGATGATTAAAATCTTAAATTTCATCATGGTAGAGATCTTCCAGAATTCTCTAGCCAACGCTCATCTGCTGCTGACTTACCCACAGGGAGAAAAACAAAGATTCACATGAAGAGAAAGAACTACAAGATAAAATCTATTGCAGGACTTCAGTCCAGATTCTAATACCTGACTCAAGAGCATAAAAGACTGTTCAGAAATCAAGTTGTCTCTGAATTAGCATGTTCCTGTTTATACTTTAAATCTCCATATCAACTGTTCTGTCACATGCTAACAACTAAACAACAAAAATTTTCTTAATCAGAAAGATTAAGATTGTACATGTACTCAAATATTCAGAGGAAATATGGACAATAGGCATTACAAAAGATGCAGTGTTCACCTGGAAGCACTGCCCTCCTTGGAATAGCATTTCAGATCTTTCCAACATGTGCTACCAGACCTCTGCGGAAAATAGAACTTAAGCAGCATTATGACAATGTAAATGTGTATGTGTTCTGTTCCATCCACATTTCTTCCTACTGAAATTTTAACAAATTTGTTATTCTTTTCAACAAGGCTCAGATGAAGGACTACCAACGAGAGCTGGATGATGCACGGGCTGCTAGGGAAGAAATATTTGCTACAGCCAGAGAAAATGAGAAGAAAGCAAAGAGCCTGGAAGCAGAACTCATGCAGCTTCAGGAGGTAAAGTGGGAAACCTACAGCAGAAAGGAGACTATATATGACCTTCAGGGGCAAAACAGAACTGCAGTGAAGTAATCTAACAGCTCTTAGGGACTGGACTTGTAACAAGTTCCATGTGCTCCCTTGCACTCCACTAAAGCTGTTGGATCTCCATCTGAGCATAGTCACATTGAGCTGAAAAAAATCACCCTGGAAGAAGGCACAGATCATCAGCCTTAAAGGGAAATGAACTGTATGATCCACCACAAACTGTTTCCAATAGCAGTAAATTCTTGAGGGCTTAGTGCTATTATTCCTACCTGTATTAAATGGCAATCTTGTGACTAAAACAAATAAAATAGAAACCAGCTGACAGGCTGGGTAAAGTGTATTTCATTGTACTTCCCTAGGATTTACAATATGACAAGAATTTATTCTGTTACCAAGACAATCCATCTCATACAGGCTTTAGAAAGTTTACAGTCCTCTGAATCATGCTATAACCATTTGACCATTTACTCATTTTTTACTGTGCTGCTTTCTCCATTTCTCTAGGACCTGGCTGCTGCAGAAAGAGCTCGCAAACAAGCAGACCAGGAGAAAGAAGAGATGGCAGAGGAACTTGCAAGCGCTGCCTCTGGAAGGTAGGAATACACCAAATTACACACAAGGCTCTGAACATGCTACTAATGCTGCCAGGAGAAGTTTTGTTCCTTTCCCAACAGCCATCTGCTCTTGACAACACAACATGCACACAAATGACTACTTTCATTGAAATATCTAGTTCCCTTTCTGAATTATTGGCAGTTCATAATACATTCAGAACATATGGTCAGAGCCATAACTACTCCCTTTTTAAATTTAAACTTCCAGGACAAGCCTTCAGGATGAGAAACGGCGCCTGGAGGCAAGAATTGCCCAACTGGAGGAAGAGCTGGAAGAGGAGCAAAGCAACATAGAGGCAATGGGTGACCGCATGAGGAAAGCAGTACAGCAGGTAGAGCTCACTCCAGCACACAGCCCTTTCTGTTTCTATTCCAGCAGAAGCTCCTTGTGGTTATGAGTATCTGAGAACTGCCATCCCAAAGTGCCACCTGTCATTTCTCTGACCCTTCTGGGAGCGTGCAGCACTCGTGACAGCATCCCTTCCCCCTTGCAGGCGGAGCAGCTCAACAATGAGCTGGCAACAGAGCGCTCGACTGCACAGAAGAACGAAAACGCTCGGCAGCAACTGGAGAGGCAGAACAAAGAGCTAAAGAGCAAGCTGCAGGAGATGGAGGGAGCTGTGAAGAACAAATTCAAAGCTACGATTGCTGCTCTGGAGGCCAAAATTGCTTCTCTCGAAGAGCAATTGGAACAGGACTTGGTGATTTAGGGGCACAGCTCCCAGGGGCACAGCTGTCCATTTGTTGTTCCACTTAATGAGACAGAAAATAAACAAAGGCAAGCAGGATTTGTGCCTTCAGGCTTTCAGAGCCATCAAGACTTGGTAAAGTCTCATTCTCACTTAACATTTCTGAGACATATGGCAAGAAACTGGAGTTGCTACAGTTTCTGATTAAGATCAGTTTTATTGTTGAAAAGTACCAAAGGCAAGGATCTGCTCCCCTACATTTTAGAGTAACTGCCCTATGACTCTGCCAGGTTAATTGCCAGAACACATTGTGCCACTTGTTGGATTATTCTTTGAGGAAATCACCTTGTGTTTCAGAACACATCTCCTGGAACATACAGCAGCACCTCTAGCATACAGCAGAGACATATATTTGGTTTTGTTTCAATCAGAACAACAGGGCCTTTAAGTTTTCCTTAGAATTCACCTGTTAAATTCAGTAAGACCTTTAACACCTGGGTCCTTGGTGCCAGTTTCCTGAGCCTCAAGCCCGAGGCAGGTGTAGAGTACAGACCTTCCCCATCACCAGTAGCTGCTCTGTCATTGCAGAGAGAAGCAGGCAGCGGCCAAGACACTGCGCCAGAAGGACAAGAAGCTGAAGGATGCACTGCTGCAGGTGGAGGATGAGAGGAAGCAAGCAGAGCAGTACAAAGATCAGGTACAGACTGTGGCTCAAGGGTCTCAGTCAAGGGCATAGGAGTTTTCAGGGTTTTCCCTAAGAAAGGAGGATTCCATGTTCTGCCTCAAGCAAATGCCTTTCTAGAAAGCAGACTCTGTGCTTGGATTCTGTGCTGGGAGAGCTTTACAGTCCATTACTGAAAGATGGGACGATGTAATTCTTCCCTGCTGTATCAAGTGCCAAAGCACGAGTCCTTGTCAGTCACCCAGCTGCAACAGTCTGACTGCACAGCAATATACAGAACTGTGCACAGCACCCTTGCTGCTGGATGAATAGAGATGAAGAACACATTTTATATTACAATTTTAGCTTTATCTAATGCATATCCATCTGCAAGCCTGAAAAGCAGAGGTAGGACTGTGCAGCAAAAGAAACAAGGTTATGTCTGAATACAGTAGCTATCAGCAAAATGAACTCCCACAGAGCAAAGTTGTTTTCAGGTTATAAGCTTCCATCTTTGATTCGGGCCATGTTTCAGTGCAGCTCTCAGTAGAAGCAAGAAATTAAAATGAGGAACATAAAGCTATTAGATCTGTTTTAAATTAAAGCATTACTCTAAACTCTCCCTTTAGGCAGAGAAGGGCAACTCGAGGCTCAAGCAGCTGAAGAGGCAGCTGGAGGAGGCTGAGGAGGAGTCCCAGCGCATCAACGCCAACCGCAGGAAGCTGCAGAGGGAGCTGGATGAGGCTACCGAGAGCAACGAGGCCCTGGGCCGGGAGGTTGCAGCACTAAAGAGCAAGCTCAGGTAGAGTGCCCTTGTTTGGGACAGCCCTTCCCACTCCCTGACAGCCTTGAAACTTAGAACTGAACTGCAAAAGTGGAAAAAAATCTGTCAGGTAAAGAAGAGACACTGATAATGCTGCGGAGTTACTCACTCCCTGTGTTAGCTTGGCACTCAGAACAAAAGGCTGAGGTCAGGAGTGATGTGCATTTCATAGATTGCAGCAGCCTCAGGATTCCAGCTGAGATAAGCTGCAAGAGCGTGGCACAGGCCTTACTCTTCTCTAATCAAAATCCTTTTGGCTTAAATTGGAACAGAATTAGGCTTGGTTGCTTTGGCAAACACCCCTGTTTGTACAGAAGCAGTCACAAAAGGGTAGAAATGCTTATGCTTTTCACACATTCACACATGCACAACTCACACCTGAACAGTCTTGGACATCACAGGCAGTAAAAGGCAAAGCACATTAAATTACCCTTGTTCCAAAGTCTCTTTGGACTTCACCACACCAAGGAAAAGATTAAAATGTCTCTTTGCATTTTCTTTTTAAAACTGCATGGGAAAAAGATAAAGCTGTGATCAGTCAGCTACATCCCTGAGTTCTGCACTCCTGGGTTTAAAAACATGAGCTCACTGAAATAAAGAGGCTGACTTGAGTTATAAAGGAATTGTTCTATCTGGATCACTATACCATAACATTTTGCCTTCTACCTCAGACCAACAGTGTGTCACATGGAAAAACACACCTGTCTAGTTGTGTTCTCAGAGCAGTTTGCCAGGGTATTTACCAGTAACATGCTTCAGTGTTACTGGATGTGGATTCCCTTCAGAGTGAAGAGTTATGGATGTGGCAGCCTTTTCCATTCCCTTGGGTAGTACATGCTCCTGGCTGCTTTATGAAGCAGTGGCTGTGCCCAGCCCTTTTACATAGAAAGCCACAAGGCTCAGTTTTGTTTTATCTAAATGTAATGTAATTGGCTGTAATGTACTTTGTTTAACTATTTAAAAGTAATTACCTGCCTCTGACCATGACCATGTGCCTAGTATAACTGCCCAGGACTCTTTATCTCTGTTTCAGAGGGACACAGGAACCTTCGCATGACTAAGCAGGTACCATGCCTTCAACTTTGCAGCTAGCTTGTATTGCACAAATTTCCATTTTCTTTGGCCCTGGTTAAAATTATGTGAGGTTTCTGCAAACTGTGAAGGCTTGGATATCTTGGCATTAATCTGTTTTATCAAAAAAGACAAATATTACAATAATCTAGCTACCATCAGCTGTTCATCAGTGATACATCTTTCTTACAAGTAGGTTACGTACTGACGTAGACTTACCAATGTTGCATTCTCACAAGCTCTACCAACAGAGTACCTAATTAGGTACTCTGACTTTTTCTGCATGGTTTTTTTTCTTTGCACATCATCTTTGTGCACTGCCACGAAGAGTAAATTTTTTTCAAATAAAATACACCATTGATTAGTAAAATTGCTTAAAAGGACTAATGAATATGGAGTGTCACAGCATGTCATTAGAATTTCACAGTATTTCTTGTGCCTACTGTAATGCTGACCTAAGGTAAGAGCCCATCTAATTCACCTGAGATTTGGGAAGTTTTACTTGCATGTGATTTATCACACACCACACAATCACAGACAAAAGAGAAAGTCTTGCCTTTCATTACATAGCACTGTGTGCCTGTATTGCTTACAAAGAATTATTACTGAGGCTTTTGGAGCTATTTTACAGACATTACATTGCTTCTTTACTGTAATTAAAACTTAGAGCACGGACACAGAAATTAAAGCTGACACTGTAACCTAGCACAGCATTATGTTATTAGCACATTCTCTGGAGATAGGAGTAATACCTGCACTGCAAAAATTAAAGAGCTATTGCCTTGTAATATTTGTATATTTTCTATTTTTCATAGGCTGGATTTTGCTGTCAATATGCAAATATTTAAAGATGATGTCTTGTCCTTGCATGTGCCTTTTAGTCAGCCTAATATTTCCAGTCAGACTCTTACTCAAGCACTTCTCCAGTAGCACTTGTTCAAAGGCAGATAAAATACATAGGTGCTAAGCAAACACTGATGCTGAAGGCTTGTCCCAGATGCACACATGCCAACGACCACATAAATATTATAAACACAGAAACTTGTTTAAGAGGAGCAGCTACAAACAAAAAGTGTTTATCCACAGGGCCAATACCAGTTTAAAGAACTGGTAAGTTTATGTGTACTGCAAGTTTGTTAATAAGTAGTTAGTGGGTGATAAGGAGTTCCCTCTGTAGCCAAAACTGTAGTGCACAGTTTGGTGAGACTCTTGCTGTCATTGCCCCCAGCCCCATGTTCTCTTGCAGCACTTCAGTGAATTACTGCAGCACAAATGGAGTCCAGCACAAGTCCAGCGGGCTGGAGAGCTCTCCCTTTATTAACAAGAATTAACAAATTCATTAACCTAATTAGAACTTTCTTGCTAAATAATAACAACAAATATCTGCTGCCTTAACTCAGCAGGCCCTGCTGTGACACCCTGCCAAGCACACAGCAGGGTAGAGTGACACACCCTGTGTTCAGTACCTGCCATCAGCACCTGAACAAACTCGGTTAACTAGCAGTGATCTCACACCAAGCTTTGTTAGCCAGATCATTGCCTGCTCACACTGAAGTTTAAGGGCAGAATTATGGAAAACAGACTAAGTCACATATCCATCTTGGAAATGCAGATTTGTGCCTCTGAACTAAGTTAGTCCAGCCACTGCTCCTACCCCCAAGGTTGAACTTCAGACTTAAATAGCTGCTTCAGAAAGGGCACTGGCTTAGTCTTTTGCAAGGACAAGACGAGCCTTTAAATATTTATGCATGATTGCTGTACCCAAAAGTGCAGTCTTGGATATACTTAACACGAAATTAGTATTTTTGGCACAATATCCAGTGATCATGCATTTATTTTATTGCTTATGTCTCTGGTCTCAAGCCTTTACAAAGGTTTGCTTAATGAGGGGCAAGTGAGAGGCCATGTCACAAAACTGAAATGCTTTGTAGCACATTAGCAATGGAGGCCATGGGACAAACCCATCTTCTGTCTCACTTGCTCACACCTCCCCAAAAATTAACCTTGAGGACCAAAGTGTCCCTGCCTTGGGATGTGCCTATGAAATCTATGGGGATGGGAGGGAGATGGGAGAGGAAAAGGGGGTAAAGTGGGAAAAGCATCTCCTATAAAGACACCTGCACTGCTAAGCATCAGTCCCTGGGTTCCAACAGCTCCCAAGCAATGACTGTTTCCTGTCTCTGTTGGCAAAGAGACTGGAGTTACTCAGGACCTGGATGTCACACCTGTCACAGCCCCTGAGGTGCTCTGAGCAGTGCAGAGAGGAGCTGTGGGCTCAGAAATGCCTGCTGGCATGCACAGCACTGCCCCAGGGCTCACGGCCCTTCAGCAACTGGTGGGCAGAAATTCATCCAAATTGCTCTGTCCCTGCTCCTCCAGAGAGACAGCAGGGACACTCCTCTGCTGTGCTTCCACTCCTTTCAGCTACCATCAGCTGCAGTTCCCAAGGGGAAACCACTGAAATGAAGGGAAGAGTGGGGGTGATTTGGGGCAGAGACTGTTTAGAGGAGGACAGGACACAAGCACCAGAACAGGAAACCCATTGCATTTCTGAGCAATTGGGAGTCTCAGCCTGTTCACAAATTACTATTACATGTTACAGAACAGAAAGTGCTATTGAAGGCCCACAGCTCTTGGCTTTTCTGCATTTAGAATTATCAATCCCACAGGTCCTAAACTCTGCTTATCTGTGAGGATTCCAAACGACCTAACACCTGATTTTTTTTTCTATTTTTTTCCCCTCTTACTGCAGGAGGGGAAATGAGCCAGCATCTTTTGCCCCACCCCGTAGATCTGGAGGCAGAAGAGTAATTGAGAATGCAACAGATGGAGGTGATGACGAAATGGATGCAAGAGATGGAGATTTCAATGGAACAAAAGCCAGTGAATAAACACGCTTTAAAAATTGCACTGCAGCAAGGGGAGGGAGGGAGGAGGATATTTAGCACTGTGTAAGTCGTAGTGTCAAGGTCACATACACCCACTCCTCTGACAGATAAAAGCACAACTGCCTGGTCTCCAATGTATAGACTGATGTAAAAGTACTCCAAAACTTACCTTACCATGAAGTGTATTTGAAAAGGTGGGGCCTTTTGACAGAGTAATTAACTTTGAGAATCTTGCAGAAAGTGAGTCTAGTAGCTCAAATGATTTAAATCCCAGTGAACTATATGCAGGATTTGTGAGATTGGTGCAGGGAAAAAAAAAAGGCATTGGTCAGTTAATCTTTATTCTTAAACTTTAATTTTGTTTTGAGCATTCAATTAATATAGGGTATTCTCCTGGTTACTACACCCCTGATGCACAATTCACAAGGTGGAAGTGCCTTTTTAATCACTTACTGAAAAATATCATTTGTTCAAATTAAGTCAACTGTTACAGTTTTATATGCACCATGGATGTGCCTACACACTAATAAAAGGCTATAAAAATGACTCCACTATTCTTGTGTACAGGTGTCACTTGAAGGGAAGGGGGAATGCAGCAGAGCTTCTCTAAAACTGAAATACTTCTTACAAATGTTCATCTGTAATCATTAGAACAAAACCCTGATTTTCTCCAAAGCAATGCTTTTGAAGAAATACAAAAAAGTCTGTACACTGAGCTGGAAGTAAAATGGCACAAGTACATGGGACAGGCTTGATTCCCTCAGGAACACACAGAGCTTACTGAGGTGCCCCAGGATGCAGCCAAGGGGAACAGGCACAACACCTGCAGCAGACTTGCAGCACTCTGGTGCAGGAGCTGGGAAGCACTCAGGGCCCTCCATGTCCTTCTGTGGGCAATGAACCCACCCCTGGACATCTGTTAGTGCAGAAATAGTTCCAACCAAAGCCTCAAGAGCAGGCTGAAACCATTAGAAACAGCAGCCCACACAATGCAGGGATCCAAGCCAAGCTATTCTGCACTAAGGGCTCAGCATGAAGTTACTTTTTATTTTTGGAGCAAGACCACAACCTGCTCCTGGGAGCTAGCAGGACCTACCACAAACCCATGCAGCTCAAGCACTTTCAGGCAGCAGCAGCTCTGTGGTCACACCGGGGCAGTAGGGAGCCATGCACAGCCAAGCAGGCTGTAAAATCACTCTAAATCCAGTGCAGAGAGCTTACCTGATGCCTTTGATTGAACAGCAAGTGAACCTTAAGCAGTGTGACTACAGGGAGAGCTAATCAGGCACAAACATCCACCTTGACAGCTAAAGCAATCATCTTCTAAGTCTAAGCATTGTTTCACAAGTGCAGAGATCACAAACTGGGGATTCAGACTAGGCACCATTTAGCCATCAGAACCAGAGCCCAGAGAACTCGCTCCTCTCATGAAAGAGTAAAGGAAGAATCCATTTGGAGCAATTAAGATGACAAGCTGAGCAGAGAGGGGTTAGGAGTTATTGGATAAGACTTGGTCATTGCTTGGTTAGGCACAGAGCTCAGCTCAGTAAAGATGCTCAAGAGCTGGCTGTTAACACAGTTTGTGAGCCTGCATGTGTGGGAACAAGAAGACAAGCAAGTCAGACTTCATATTAAATGGTCTTAATCACCAGTGCTTGGAGCAGAACATGTAGAAACCACAGTAACAACTTGCAAAAAAACTCAAAATGCATCAGCAACTCACATTCAAAATAAGCTTTATTCTGCTCCCCAGTTAAACCAACTTCATAAGTGGACTGAAAAATGGAAATGATCTGTGGTTTTCATATTCTAGAGAAACAGATGCATCAGTAGCTGTTTTCACAGCACTTTCTTAAAAAAAAACCCAACAAACAAAAAACTGCCAAAAAACATCAAACCCATCTATGTATTCTTTTTCAAATAAGCTCTCCCCATTCCCTGCCACAAAAGAAAATCCATGAAAATTGTTTAGCCATGATTAGTTTTGCAAGTACAGGCTTCCATAAAATCCATTAACACTGGGAATGAATCTACTCCATTTAAAAAACAAATGCAGTAATATTCTACAGGGGGAAAAATTATTTAAAAATAATTCTCTACTCATATACACTCCTGTAGCATAAAGGGCTTTTTAGGTTAAAAAAGCATTTCTAAATTAGTAATAGTTGATACATTCATATAGAAAAATAAAACAAGAAAAACATCACTAACACCCAAGGCACCTTAGTGAAGGGAGGCTTGTAAAGCAGTAAAACCAACCTATCAAGATGTAAGAACTAGAAACTTCATCAGGTCGGTCCCCTAAAACCACCAGGCTTTATGGGCCTCTATGGGGTAAAAGAAAACAAAAAATTCTACATGCCATTAGCTCTGGGATCTCCTAAGCACCAGGCATGCCTCACCTTTAACCATGACCTGTTCTGAATAACAAACCACTGCTTACAGAAACGTCTTGCCACTAAGAGGCAGGTTTTTGTGCAGCAACATTCTGGCCAGCAAACATCCCACGAGGAGCTGAGCAGCTTCCCTGCAGAAATACACCTTTCTCCACATAAAAACTCCTTTAATTTGGGTCACTGCTGCACAAAACACTCATGGTAGAAAGCAGAATTTCAGCCAGAACTGGTGGTGAATAAACACCAAAAGCCAAAGCCTGAGGAGCTGCATAGGGAATATCACTGTGCTGTAGGCAGAGGGACAATGGCTTTGGCAGTGTCAAAAGAAGTGACCTTCAAGGAGCTATTTAGAGTAGCTGATGCAGGAAGCAATTCCCAGTCCTGCACTGCCAGTCAGCATTGCTCTGTCACCCGCAGAACTTGCCCAGAGGCCACAGTGGAAGCCACAGTTGAAACTTCTTGTTCAGCTCTCACCTACCCTGACACTGCTGTCTGCTTGCTCATTGATACTCTCTTTAAAACTAAAGTTTGAAATACACATTTCTTCTCCTTTCCCAAAGCCAGCCAGGCCTTTCATAGCAGCATCTTGACAACACTCTGTGAGGGATGGCTCATGGGTCCTGGAATGTTTGAATGCCGTGTTCCAAACTCCAGACGTTTCACCAACCTGCAAATACAAAATAGAAGTCAGTGCACTTCTTGCTCAGTGCAACCATGCTCAGAATAACTGCTCACTTCCAGAGCACACCACTCAGCTGAGAAACCAGCAGATGAAAGAACAGCACTCTGAGGACTGCATGAGCCCATTCCTTAACTGAGCTGAGTTTCCAGTGTAACACAGGGCTCCATTTCCCTTTGAGTAATCAACACTATCTTTTACAGGTGTTGAAATTTCAGTTCAGCATTGCAGCAGTAGATAATTAGCTGCATGAATATGTAAATGTATGGCCCCTGAGGAGGAGCTTGGGAGCTTGCAGGAGCTTTCATGAGGTTTCTCCCCAGGCTAGGAGAGCAAGTACAAAGTGGAACATTCCTTCTAAACCACACCACTGGCCACTGGGTAACAGGACAAACCAGTACTCACAACACAAGGGTCTGGCTAAATAATTAAATCTGAAACAAAGTGAACTATAGGCACTTAATTTACACAGAACCTAAAGAATGTGCAGAATAGGATTGGCTGAGCAGTAACCTTGATTTCTCTTTATTTGATTTAAAAAAGATAACAAATTCAAACATTCAGAGAAATTCATGAGTAATTTCCTGTCAGCTGCTACTTAAAAACACCTCTTAGCAACTGTGAAGTATTCAGAGTAGAACCTACTATTCACCTTTTCTCCAGTTCTCCCATAAGTGTGAATCTTAACTACGATAAGAGAAGTCTCCCTACACGCTGTAACATTCCTGAGACATCACTTGTACAAGACCAAAAAGCATAAAACAAATTGAACCAATAAGCAAGAACTGTTGTATTTTACTGTCCCATTTAAACACTGATTTATAATAAAACACATATTACACTTGCTTCAAATTTGAGGTATCCAAAACTTGATTTCAGCTAGTATTCTGATTTCAGCAGCTAGTGATACCAAATTTTAAACTGACCTGAAACATTCAAATCATAATCCTGAATAATTTCACATACTTTGAAACCAAATCTGTCCCTCCCAAAACGAAGACTTACATACCACATACCAGTCCCTACATTCCCACAGCAAGAGCTGTCCCTAGGACAGAGCCCACACTCACCCTGTATCACACGGAGGCGGATGAGGACTCAGGCGTGTCTCAAGGACATCTCTGTTCATGTACATGGACACTGAGGGTCTGTTTGGGGACTGGTCATACACAAAGTTTCGGCAAGATGCAAGCTTGGACTCCAAAGCCTGAAGTAAATAGATGAGAGAAGTGTCAGAACCCTTCTCTTTCAGAAGATGGCACTGGGGCACACCAAAATGGCACTAAGTGTGTGAGTTTGGGGGTTTTTCTCTTTAAGAGTGAGCTGTTCAGTAGAGGAACCTTCTAGACCACAGTGCCACATGAATTCTGACTTTGTGAAGAGATGAAGACAGTCATCTCTCTAAAGCTGAACCTCTGTTTCTCTGGAGACCTGATGCTCTTCACCAGCAGGAACACAAAATCTTCACTTTCCTCAGGGAGATTTTTACATCTTTCCTACAGGCATCACTTTTTAGATTATTAAACGTGCATTTGAACTATTTGCTTTCCTAGACATGTATTAGTTGTACACCAGAGGGAAGGACCCACAGATATCCTATGCTCCACCACATGCTCCCATTCTAGATCACTGCACCTTTATTGAGTTACTCTGTGGCTGTATCAGTTCTGCAGCTCAGCCCATCCAAGAGTCCTATAAATGCTTGTAACAACACAGCACCGAGGCATAAGGAATGAAACACAAGTAATAGCATCAGCACTACCTTAAATACCAAACTACAGCTTAGCAGGACATTAGGCCTTGCTCAAAAGACTACTGGACTCTTAAGGCAAGCTTCACCAGAAGCCTTTTGGACAGCAGGCACCAGCCTGCTAATTGCTGTGTCTTTCATTGGAACAGATCCCTTCTCAATTTACTCAGCTAACTTACTTTTTCTGCACATGCACTTCCAGAAATTTGCAGAGGGAGATATTTATCCCCATCTGGATTCAAACTTAGAAAACCAAGCATGGTCCATTTTATTTGGGGGTTGGTTGGAAACATTTGAAGTCCAAACCAATACCAAGGCCATGCTTAGCTAACCTGGGGCCAAGAGACTCTCTCCAGTCTCCCCTGAAGAGCAGCACAAGTAGTGCTGGCTGAACTTTCCAACAGCTCCAGCTTCCCAGGAGCAGTGGCAGGCAATCACTCACCCCCACTTTCCGCAGCAAGTCTCCCACGATATTCAGTGCAGATATTCTTGCAGCTGGTGTGAGAGGGGTTGCACCATAACTGTCTTCAAGACCTGCAGGGCAGGTTAAAAAAGGATATGTTACTCATGAGAAGAAAAGGAAAAAAAAATTCACCCTACTTTCTTAGAGAAGATGATTCAAGAAACACGATTAAAGATCACACAGGTTTTTAAAACCTTTCCCCTGAATTAGACCAACATCTCTGGGACAGTTGTGAACTAACAGTAAATCCCCAACAGCTCATCTTATCCCTCATTATTACCACAGTTCAAGTCAATTGGAAATGAACAGACTATGAATAAACTCAAAAAAATCCCCAGTCTATGAATGCAGAAACCCTGGTGATTGAATTTAGGTGTATTTACACTACACTACACACTCAACTCTGTGGCTAAAGGAGGAATGAAAAGAAGGGAGCAAACTACAGCAAAAACAAGAGCAGCACATGGTATTTCTGAGTCAGCTCCCCAGTCACCTCTCCTAAAGGTGCCAGGGGTGGGTATGCTGATGGGTGTCCGACGCGTGGCAGGTGTGGAGGGCACAGACAAGGAGGCCTGAACTGCAGTGTCAGTTCTTTCTGCTTCCAGGGGAGCTCTCATCGGTGTTTTGGGTTTCTCCTGTTTCTGCTGCACTGCAAGCTCTTGTCGTAGATCTGTGAAGGAAGCAACACAAAGCAAGTGTTGGAGTATGTAGACACCAAGATAAAAACAGGAGGTATTCGCTCAAAAGATTTTTCTCCTCATGGAGGTGAAGTAAAGTCACTTGTCCTTGTAGAAGATTATTCCAGGCATATCTTCAAAATCCAGATAACTATAGGCCTTTCTAGGATTGTGGTTCAAGCTGTTTTAGTACTGTTAGTTCAGTTGCTATTGCCTGGATTTCATTTTCAAACCCTTTCACGAGGCTTCTCTTCAGACAGGAATTAACTCCTTTACGAAATGTTACAGGCTGGTAAGTAGAGGCACATCAAGTCTCACTTGGCACACCTTGGCTACATTCTGGCTTCCTGCAAGCCTGAGATCCTGCCTGATGTACCCTTTCCTATCCTGGTTTCCACATGAAGGAAACTTGAGCAGAGGCCAGGTGGAAGCCACATCATTATCTAGCCAAGGGATGGATCACTTCTGTTGGCTCTAGCTTATGAATACCATCCAAGGGCACAGAATCCAAGACCTGAAAACAGACAATTATCCAGCTCTCTCTCTTCTCCCCCAGCCTTATTGATAGACAGCAAAAAGCCAGTGCATTCCAAGGCAAACAGAAGTCAGTCAGAGCCCTCCTGTTTTACTTCCCCATGAGTGCTTCACTGACTCCACTTTCCACAGGCCAGGAAACAACGAGGGTAATGTGTATTAAAGGTGGTCCTTAACCTTCATGGGTTACAGGAAGCCACACCAACACATGCCCCAGCTAGACTGGCTCCTCTCAACTCCCTAAAGCCCTGATAAGGAGGAGCCTGGAACAGACTTTGGTTTCTGTGAGTGCTCTGGAACAAGGTCAGGAGCTCAAGGAGTGGGGCAGAACACTCTTAAGTTTCCTTACTTGTTTCTACATTCAGATAGCACCTTTTAAAGAAGCAAACTTAAAAGCCCAGCTCTAAGGCATATGGAGAGATGTGAACAGCTACAAGGCAGCAGGAGAGAAAGGAAAAGATACAAATAACTTCTGTCTAACCTCTGGCTTCATCTTTCAGGCGCTGCACAGACTCCAGAAGGTTTTCCTTCTCATCCAGCTCACTCTCCAGAAAAGCATTTCTTTCTATAGCCTGGTTTAAACGCTGCTCAAAATCCTCCAGAGACATTATAGTGGCTCTGAAAAAGAGTGCATTAGGTGTCACTACCAGATCACTCAAGCACATCAAGGACTCCCTCTCACAACAAAATGGATAACGTTGCATTTTTGTTTGGTTTACTTTGTTATATTGTTACTTTTTATTTTAGCTTTCAAGATATGAAAGAGTGCAGTCAGGGGAGTGGAAGAGGTAAAAAAATTTATCACATTGCCCGTCTGCAATCAATCTCTTCAACACAATCATCACACAAGTGATAGTTCAGAATGGCAATGCTAATGAGTACAGTGTCACTAACAGCTCAGTGACACCACACTCATGGGACAGAATAAAGGTGGGAAAAAACCTCACAAAAAGCAATCACCTTTTTGCTCTTTCCAAGTCATCGTTTTCTTGCTCAAGTTCTCGAATGTATTTCTGAAGCTGCTCTTTAATAGCTCTTGTCTGTGCCAAGTCATCTTCCAGTGCAGAGA
Source organism: Erpornis zantholeuca (assembly GCA_013400515.1). Taxonomy (NCBI): domain Eukaryota; kingdom Metazoa; phylum Chordata; class Aves; order Passeriformes; family Timaliidae; genus Erpornis; species Erpornis zantholeuca. Next base: position 200,606 of record VZTN01001855.1, on the reverse strand, counting down.
TTTGCCTGTATCCTTCGGAATGCTGCATTTCAATCTTTTCCTACTCAAAGGCAAATCAAACAGCACATCAGGTACTCAGCAGCACACCTTCTCTTTCTGCAGCATTGTCTGAGCCCCTTGAAAGGCAGAGACTTGTTCTGAAGTTTTTTGAGAAACATCACTTTACATATGGTAAAATGCCAACAAATTTAATTGCTCTCATAATTCTGGGCTGTCAGCAGACAAGAGCTCTGCCTGTCACTCCTTATCAAACACAAGTGCTGGGGAACAGTTCCCAACACTCACAGCACAGGGCAATTCCTTGCCTCTCCCAGACAGCCTGAGTCAGCACAGTTTCTTAGCAAGACACAAAGCAGGACGCAAAAAAAGTCACTTATTTTCATTTTCAACCCTAGCATGAAGTCAGGCAGTATTTAGGAGACAAAGTAAAAAGAATTTAAAAAAAATTCCAAGTGTGACACTGTTACATGCTGCTGTGGAGTCAGCAAGATTCTGCACTGCCCATGTGGTTTTATCAGCCCAAAGCAGGTTCAGAATTCTAGATCACAGAACATTTCAGGCACAGTTATACTTTGGACATGAACCTAAACCAAACTGTCTCCCTCTACACCACGTACAGAAGGGTACATTTAAGACAGGCATAGGCAGGGAGGAAGACTTAGCTTCCACATCAGATCTCTCTCTCCTGCACTACCACTAAATGTGGAGTTAGTTCCACAGCAGGGGATGGGGACTATTACATAAAGCACTATTACAGTGCTTTATGCTCAACCACCTTGGTACCAGACCACTTCAACATGCCAGAGGCTTTTTAGAAACTCCATGATTGCTGTGTAAGCAGCATTCCTGAAGTGCTCTCCAGACAGAATTCAAGCACAAAACACTTGAAGTCACTGGAAACAAATCCATGCAGTGGAATTTGAAAATCATGGCAAGTAGTCTAGTGCGAATGCAAAACCAGCTATTTTAGCACATGAAATGCATAGAGCAGGAGGAGGGAAAGAGATATCCATCCTGAACTAAGAAATCCTTATTTGATTGCAGTGTGGTGACACTGCTGTAATTCCAAATCTCTGCAACACAGTTAAGAGCCTCTAAGCTCCAAGAGGCAGATTCCTTTCTAGTAGTTTCTCAGGACTCTCTAAACTAACCCTCCAAAGCACTATTCCCATCAGTTTTTAGGTAGCTCTGATTTCTGAGGGGGAGCAAGCACACACACTGGGCTGCTATGCTCAGAGCCACGAGCTGTGTGGGCCTGGCAGAGTTCACTGGTGTTGACCTAGATGCAGATCCCAACCCTTGATGGGCTCAGTTAACACTGCTGCTCAATAGCTTCATGAGATTAATGCTTTGCTCTTGAATTGATTCAGATAAAAGACCAGAACTGCAAGGTCTGAGTCTTTGTTTTTAGCCAATTGTAATAAACTATCAGCTGATCTGGCCCTCAATGGTGGCTCTGTTCCTTCACTGCAGGCTGTTACTGCAGTTTTCAGGCTGCATGAATAGCCAATTGTTGAATGGTTTGTTTCAAGCAGAATATATTTTATGAAAGTTATCTACTGTGAAGAATAATTTCAGATTTTCTAAAATATGGCTACCCTCCACTTTTTGAGGCTTTGTATTGCTTCCTACTATTTTCATTCTTGACTGTTTTGGCTGGTTCGCCATCCCTTCCTCTAGCTACTCCAGAGAAAGAAAATAATCTACACACTCCTCAATTAAATGAACTACAGGGTTTATTTTTGTCAAACTTTGGTCTTCTCCACAAACCCATCGGCCTCCATGGGTTTATGGGGCTACATGGAACAGCAGACCAATACTCCATACACCATGCACAACATTTAATATTTCTAAGGTGCTGTAACAAAAACAACAAGGATTAATGCAACACAAATACAATGAAACAAGTCTTGGAGGTCCTGCTATCAAAAAGCAGGGAGTGGAGGGAATGGCTAAGCTGGTGCTAGAGGAACAGGACATCTGCCTGGAACGGAAGAGTATTTCCTTAAGACAGTAATTTGGACAACAGTTTAAACAAAAGGCACTGCAAACCTAGATTCATCTAGTGATTAATCACTTATACAAATACCTTCACTCCCATTAGCTCATTATTGCAACCAATTGAGCAGAAGAAGTGTAATTACAATAATCTCTGCTTCCCCAGAGATTGACCTGGCCCTACAAAACATGGTGTAGTATTTCTTGGGTGGCTGTAACTCATCTGTAAGCAAAAGGCCTAAAATAAAACTTTAAAAAGTCACACCAATTTCAGTGACAATTTTTTCCCAAACTTAAGAGAACTTACCAGTATTTTCTAAACCTGTCAATCAGCACAGGGCACTAGCAGCATCTTTGATGAGACTGAAATGAGGCACTCATCACTCTTCATTCTCTAGATAACTTCACTGTTTCTTAAGCCACTGTGTTAAGCAGTGCCATCTCAGTATCCTTTATATTCATATCCTTTATATTTTATAGTTCTGGAAGTTAATGCCTTTCTGCTGGTTCTTAGTTTCACAGAATGCTAACCAAGTGCAAAGAGGATAACTCATTCTTCCCTAAGGATAGACAGAATCAATAACAAAACCCGGACTAAAGCTGAGTTTTATGACTCTCAATTCTATGTGTTACCCACCAGATGCTGCTTCCCAGCTTGTCTGAAATGTCAGATAATAAATACACAACTATGTAAAAAGGGCTTAAAATTGAGTTTCCTTACGTAATGCAAAAACACAGCTGCAGTGTTTGTACTCTGATTGTTCTGCAATATTATCTGTGACTGCATGATGCAGACAGCAGGAAAGCCATGAACAACACTGAATAGATGGAAGAAGGAATAGAACAGCAGCTCTCTTGTGTTCACACTTAGTCTCCACTCTACTGTGAATAATTTTCTCCCATCTGAAATCTACCCTGACACACAGCCACAACCTGTGAGCAGGGGTCCAGGGACACCACCAAGGAACACAGAATCCTCAAAGCACACAACAGGTTGGCATTGCTTTATTTTTCAAGACTCTCCTTTCTGCAGTCTTCTGTTCAATTTCTTTGTAATGCTGAGTGACACCACAGAGCAAAGAGAGTCTGCAAACACCTGTCCTGCTCCCCTCTGGCTGAGGACGTGCACACGGTGAGCATCACCAGCTCCTACCTTCACTGCCTCCAGCTCCATCCGCAGACGGTTGTTTTCTGACAGAAGGTCTCTGTTCCTGGACTCTGTTTGCTGCAGCTGAGTCTCCAGTTCAGCTTCATACTCTCTGCTCCCTTCTTGGAATTCACGCAATTCCTCCTGTGTATTCTCAGCACTAGAGAGAAATTCCAGCAACAGAGTTCATCATAATGAACAACAAAAACATCTCTTGCACGCTCAAGGTGAAAAAACCACCGCTCTTGCATGCAGAAAGTAGGCCCTTCTCCAGTTCAATAGGGGAGAGAACCACATGCAAATGTTTCTCTGCCATGCATGGGAAGTCACCCCATAGCAAAGTGGTAAATCAAAATAAACAGAAAAACCCTAGAGTCTGTCTTCACACTACAGGTGTTGAGGATATGTGGCATCTCTTTAGTTTGTCAACTGTCCACTGCCATCACACATTTATTCCATTATTCAATTCTATTATTTATTTGGAAATATAAACAAAGCCATTATTGATTAGCAATAAAAAGTGAGAAACAGAAAGAAAGATGAAATGTTTCACACTTTTGAACAATTCTATTGAAACCATCCTCCAGCAAGCTAAACAAGCAGCAATGAAAGGTCTGTGTCTTTGCATGCAGTGTTATGCACCTTATCCAACAACGTGGAGGAATGAAGCCACTGCCTTACCACTGCTTGTACTTCATAGCCAACTCCTTCCAGTATCTGGTTTCCTCTTCCACTGAGGTAAACTGTTGTCCTTCTGAGTCTTCCATAACGACTCCTCAAAGTCTAAAACTCCTGTTTCATTTTCCCCCCTGAAAAATTAAAGGGTCAAGCATAAGAACTAAGGCAGTGAGCAGCCTCAGTCCTTGCTGCAGAGCAGAACATCCCTCCTCCCACACACTCACTGCTCGCCCGAGACAGAACTAAAGACCAGCCTTGACAGGACTCAGACAGACCACAAATGTGAAAGAATTCCTGCTAAGTCACTTTCACCCAAAGCTGCTGCAGGCTTACACCACCTTCTCATCTGTGAGCACCTTCAGCACCTCTGACTACACAAAACCCCAAACCTGAGCTGCAGCTCTGCCAATGCACACAGAACACAAGGGAAAGAAGACATCTCAAGCACAACTTCAGCTCCAAACACACTTCAATTCAATAACTCTAAAGACACTCACCATGAAATTAAAGAAAAACTTCAAAGAGATACAGATTAGGTACTCAAGATACTGATTTCCTGAGTTAATATTTTCAGGAACACAGAAGTTTTTTATGGACATAACTGCTGGACATGTGAAAAATTTCTTCCTAGGTTAACACAGACAAAGTACCCAACTTTAAATCTGAAATATCAAAATCCATGTATGGCTACAATATATCTGGATAGCTCAGAGAGCCAGGGGAGAAGGGAGGGTAAAAGCTCCCCAGAGGTTTTAGCAGGATGCCACTGGCTGGGTTAGGTATGCAGATACGATTGCAGCAATCCAAACCATCCAGCTGTCACTGTGCCAGCACAAACCAGTCACAGGACATAGTCCCAAATGGGAATGACATATGAAAGAGTCACAGGGGAATCAAGAGCCTTAAGTTGGTCACTCCCACTTGAGGACTTAAGTATCTAAACACCACAATTACATAAATGACCTGTGATGTGCATGACACACTCTATTAAACGGGTCAGTAGCAAATATTTCATACAAGTTAGTCTTGACAATGGAGAAACATCAAACCTAATGTTCTGCATAATCTGCCCATGTCCAGCCCTGGGTGAGACAAAGATTCCACTCAGACATTATCAATTTAACAGAAACCAAGTAAGATTGAGAAGAGCAAACAGAGGTGAAATTGAACAATTCGTGACAATGGCAGTTGTCAGAAAATCGCATCACTGAAATCCAATGACTGAAGAAACACACTTCTACCAAGTTTCAACTCCAGTTCTGCTGAGAAAAATATTTCCTAGCGGTAATTCTGATGGAAAAAAGAAGGGGTAGCTGAAAGATCATTTAGATGTCAGCCCTGTCTTCTACTCTTATTTATGATACTCATAAAATGCTGGAGTAGACCCCATGAGCAGCATGTCTCAGCTAAAGAAAACGTGCATACACTGCACATCTATTGAACTCTATGCAAGAAAATATATTTAATCTGTGTTGAGACTTTCCTCTCAAAAAAAACATTTGGTGCAAACAGGATTGATGAACAACCACCTATTTCATAACTCTACTGAGACAAACCTGAGTATTCTTACCTCTGCTACAGACAAAAGTACTCAAAGTAGTCTGGCAATCTGAAGCCCAATTCTTACATAGCCAAGCAATGCCACAAAGCCCAAGTCCCTTCCACAGCCCAAGTAATTATGAGATTATTGAGCAAGGAGTAAGCAGCATCACAGCTAAGTGGGGCTGTGCCCACATACCTCAGTGCACAGCCTCAGCTATACACTCACAGAAATTACACTGTTATTTAAAAGGGGAGTTGGCAGGTGAGGAGAAAAGTTACTAAGCCTTAGTTTTCACAGTTGAGTTTGACACAAAGTTTGTTCATTAGACAAAGCCAGAAGTACTCTTTCTAACAAATAAAAGCACTGTATAATGTACTGACACATTTCCAGCATGAAGTCTCAAGGCTGACTATGCACTGGGCAAAAAAAGAGAGGAAAAGGAGTGTGAGTAAGGAGCAGTGATTTTCCAAATAGTATTCTTGCCCATTAAAAAGAAAATCATGACCAAGCATAATTAACATCCTTAACCTAGGATAGCTTATGTCACATCTATTCTTGTTATTTTTAAGTGAACTGAAAGTGTCTTTGATATTAATAAGCATGTCCTGCTCAAGGCACGGTGTACACACACACCGATCCTTGCTGCGCACTTGCGAAGAAAAAATCGAAAAAGGTTTTTTTACTGACACAAGCATTATAATAAATCCAATATCTGCATTGGGACAGTCAAAAAAAACAATTCAGGAAAGATAAAGATGACCCACAAGACATCTTGCTCCCAAAAGCTTTCAAACAACCCTTTTTAACCAAAAGACAGCTTCCACCGGCCCCAAAATCTTGAATATGATCCTATCTAGCTCTTGTGTTTTTCTGCTGCACTTTGGAAGAACTAAAAGACTGTTCTAAGTGGCATTTTTTAAGATTCTAGGGCCGCATAGAGAAGAACTTTCCTTAACTGATCCCTAAGACCTTCAGAGAACCCTGTGAGCGCTCACAGCAGCACAAAGGTGCTGTACCCTTCAGCTCCAGGTATGTCTTTGTGAACCTGAGATTATGGACCCACTGAGGATGTCATCCATTAACATCCATTGCTCTGCCTCATGGTTACCATTACTAAATAGTACTTATAATTTAAAATTAATTGTTCAGCTGCAAATACATGGAAGGACTGTGGACCTGTACTTACTGCAGAGACGTGGCTACCATCCAGTGCCACAGGCACTTTTTTCCTGCAACATACATGGAGGACCTACTCGTTTCCTTCCCTGCACTACATCTTAGCCCACAGGCATTTTCAAACTAACCAAAGATGAAAAATTCAAACTTAAACTGAAAAGAAAAATTCCAAGTTTGAGACAAAGTATTAAAGCTTTTTAAAACTTTTTTTCTGAAATTCATCTAAGAAAAGTGCAAACAAAAAACATGTCCATCTTGTTAAACTGCCTGTAGAAAGGGTAGGGCTACAACTGGCTTTCCCCTGCTGCCTTCTCCCCTTGTTTTTTAACAAAATGAACACAATATGCAAAATGCCTGAAGAGAAATTAATTAGGAACTCCTCATTGTCTGGGCTCACTACAAAAGCGGGGAGAGCAAGGAGGGTGAAGGAGGTTTTAGAAATGCTTTGTAATACACTGGAAAAGGTGGAAAAGACGAGGAGAGAAATCAGAGTGTGTAACAGGCACACACAGGCTGCATCTCGTTTGTTTCTGCACACAGAAGAGACATCTGGCCAGGGTTGCTGCGTGCAGGCAGCACAAACCCTGCTCACAGGATTACAAACCTCCACAGCATGCAGGAAGTGATCATGGGTGGGGACCTCTGCAACGAGAAAAACACTGCGGGATAAACAATTTCATACCAGTGAGAGCAGAATTGCAAAATTCCTAAGGAAAAAAAACAAGTATCAAGAAAAGCCACACATAAAATTATTGAAGGAACTTCAGTTTGGGAATCGGAGTCTGAGTTCACCCAAACTCATGAGGGCCTCAACTTAGATTGTTTCAGTCCTTTCAGACCAAAGGACTCAAAATAACTCTGATACTGAGCTTTTTTCTTCACAAAAGAACAATTAGCTTGGTGAACAATGCTGGCCTACCTTTAGCAATGCCTACTGGTCCAAGTCAAATAAATTCATATTGTAATAAAAAAAGCAAAACAGTACCACAAATACTACTGAATTATCGATGACAGAGATGATGAAGCTCCAAGTAGACGTTTTTTCCTACATGTAAACCAAAACAAACCACCTCTTTGCTCCTGAAAAGCAATTTTCCCATCCTATGGAAATTAGACTTGCTTAAGATATTCCCCGTGAAAGAGTCTTCCTGTAACACATGGGCCTGTTTTCTTTTGTTTAGGCAATACAAAAGAAAATCACACAAAAGAGAAAGAAAAGGGAGAGGTCACGGGAGCGTCAGGATTACTACAGAATCCCACAGCCAGCACTGAAAAGAGTTATCAGCTTCTCCGGGGCTTCTCCACCAAAAGCCGGAATTCAGCAAACCCCTCCTCAGTAACCAGCCCAGCTCCGGCACTCCCAACTTTCCAGTGATTCCTAAGGGAACTCCGCACTTTTCTCCGCTGAAACGCCCGACCTTGCTGGTTCCAGCGGCAAGCCACGGGGTCAGCAAGGCAGCGCTCCCGGATCCCATTCCCATGCGGAGCACGCAGCCGGGCGGGAGCTAAACCAGCGGGCACGGCTCCCACGCTCCGCTCCCCGCCCCACCAGCACCCACACCAGCAACTCCAGAAGCAGAAGGAGGTTCAGGTCCGCGCGAGGCCGCAGCCGGGCAGGGTCCCCTGTCCCGGGTCCCCTATCCCCGGTCCCCTATCCCCGCTCCCGCTCCCGCTCCCCCGGGCCGTGCCGGGCTCTCACCGCGCTCCCGCCGCGCCCGCACCGCCGCTCCC